>JAKSZU010000024.1:2835450-3068508 GCA_026018925.1 Tupaia tana
CTGTAATACAACATTTCTGCTCACGATCGTATTATTGTCAAGTGTTTGAAAGTGATGCTCATCACAGCGATGGAGACAAGTGGGGAAGTGGAATAAAAGCCCTCGGCCCCATGGGCTCCAAGCTTCTGTTCCTATATTGAGGTGGTTGTGAATCTCACTGTACACATAACGCACAGGGAGACTCTGAAAAGTCAAAACCATCCAGTAAAAATGTGCACTAATGCTACTAGACTCTAACTACCTAATCCATTTCTTCAGCTCAAGAGGTGTGGGACAGAGATAAAATCCTCCCAGGTAACAACCCATAATAGCACAAGGGTACAAAGGGGCTTCAAATAATTCATGGAAAACGCATAGTATAAAAACTATGTGTGTAATAGAGACATTTTTGTCCCCAAATAAACTTGTACTTTAATTGCATTTTTATGAGAATTTTCAGATTCCTTTGTGTATATTTTATATAATAAATTCTATAAAATGATAAACATGTATAATGTTAATAATAAAATGTTACTGAAGATCATTGTCTCCCCACCAGCAATTGGAATTGAACTTCAGATAATGAATTCTGTGAATGCACTGCCTTGAAAATAAACTGTTGCCACTGGGACAAACACACATGTAACTCCGGAAATGGCAGAATGACACTCACAGTTTTCATGTTTTGTCTCGTCTTTGTTTTCATTTTGTTTCTAACTCCTTAATTTGACACTCATGCAACCTATCCATTTGTCTAATAGAATTGTGATGTTCAACTCCAAAGGGAAATTGATGCATTTCTTGTAAAGTAAAAGTAAAATTATTTTTAATTTTGATTCTATTATTTTTAAATTACTATAGGGCACATGAGTTTTGCCAGAAAGAGAAGTGAGAAAACACTCCCCAGGGGGATAACCATGTAGCAGTCCCTCTCCTCCATTCTCCTATTAGGATTTTGGACACACGTGCACACAGGCCTGGTGTGGTTTTCATGGGACTTGAACTGTGCAGTTGGCCATGTGAAATCCATCCATCTTCTCCACACTACCTGCTGGCCCAAGTAAAAGGATTTTTAAAATGAATTTTTAGCAATGGCCTGAAAATCGTGCTGGGCACATGTGCACGTGTGCTCAAAATCCCCAAAAGAGAATAGAGAAGAAGGTATTGCAGTGTGGCTATCACTCCTGATGGGTGATTTCTCACTTTCCCTGTCTCTGTCTCTCATAGGTGAGCAAATGTGCCCTATGGAAAACACTTTAAAAAGTTCTTAAGACATTAATAAGATTTTTTTAAACTTGCACTCAATTTCAATTTTAAATATGCCAGAGCCTTGAAATGTGTGGAGAATAATGTTGGTTTATTTGAATTTTGCAGTGATCTTAAATATGCTTGAAAAATGCTCTCTTTTTACATGTTCTCAGATCAATTCTTCTAGAACCTGCACTTGGGTTCAATTCTGTGAGGCTACATGGTGAAATACATGTCACTGTTCTCCTCAAAGTTGTTTCTCTCTTTAGTAATCAGTGTACAAAAGTGTCAGTGCAGTCACCCACAGCTGGAATTTGGACAGTTGTTAAACAGTTGCTGGCTGAGTGTACATTTTTTGTTAAGTGTTTTGCTATAGGGCTAATGCAGTAGCCAGAGACAGAAGAGAAAGAGAAAGTGTGAAATCAATCTCCAAGGGGATGATCACAATGCAATCTCTTCTCCTCCATTCTCCTTTCAGGATTTTGGGCACACGTGTATACATGCCCCATGTGATTTTCAAGCTGTCGGTCTCAGACTGTACAGTTAGTCAAATGGGATCCAGTGCCTTAACTGCCATGCCACTTGCTGGCCCACCCTAGTGTACATTTTTAATCAACATTTTAATTTCAATGTCACATTTTGGCCCTATTTTATCCCAAATAATACACGGCTGTTGAAAAATGACCATGCACAAACAACTTTTTTTTCATATTATTATCATCATGGATATGATTTTTATCCTTTGTATCAGGTCTGTAGGGTTATTTCATTATTGTTTTAATGTGCATTTGCTAGTAACAAGTGATTCGAGTAACGTCAGGTTGTTTATTTTCTATCTACAATCGTCTTTCCTAAATTTGAACAATTTTATTAAAGTTATTTTATTTTATTTTATTTTTTAGAGATTTTTGCCTTAGGATGCATGCAGTTGCTGGAGGGAGAGAAAATAGATGCAGTGAGAGGGAAAGTGAGAAATAACCCCCGGGGGAATGACCACATTGCAATCCCTTCTCCTTCATTCTCTTCCTGGGATCTTGGGCATGCAAACACACATGGACAGTGTGATTTTCAAGCCACCAGGTGGGTTTGAGACTCAAACTATGTTCAGCCATGTGGGAGTCCAGTGGTGTAACCACTATGCCATCTGCTGGTCACAAGTGTTAAGAATTCTTTATATAGTCTGGATTCACATTTTGAGATAAAGTGAGAAAAGAGAATAATCAAAAGAAAAGTCCTTGTATTTGCTAGTGGATCTGGACTCAGGCATGCAGAAGAGAACAGAATCTCCTACTGCAGTGTATTAGAAAATACATCCTGAGCCTGCTCCTTCTCAAGTGAACAGCAAATGAGCCCACAGTCTGGACAGCAGGTGACATCAGGAAATTAATAAATAGTAAAACTGAGAGAGCCATTCTTGAAAGTGCAAAATTAAATTCTCACTCAAGGGTTGGTCCCATGGCCTGGTGATTAAGGGAGCCAGGTTTCAAATGGTGGACCACATGTTTTGAATCCTGGCCTGGTGGATTGAAAGACGCACTAGGCATGTGTAGGTATGCAAAAAATATGAACAGGATGGAGAAATGGATGAAAAGGACTGAGGAATGACCTGGCCATATTGGGGTATGTGTTCTTCCTCTCCCTCTTCCTCACTATATCTTCAGTCAAACCCAGGAGCCCTCTGACAAATTACAAAGCAAACAAACAAAAACCTGGTGATGAATGTTATATAATGAAAGTTCACATTAACTAGAACACATAATGGAAAAAAGGGTTTTTTTTAATAGTAATAAGTTATATATTAAAATTGATCACTGAGAAAAATTTAGGAGCTCGATTACTATAGTAGTGATCTTTTACTTAATTAAGTGAGAAATAATCTTGAAATAGTAGATCATAGTTTATATGGCATTCATTCTTCATTTAATGTTGAATATATAAAGAGATGATCCAGTGTACCCCAATGATGATTTTAATACATTATACAATACACATATGTTATATAAGATTCTAAGCTCCTGCTTAACCATGTATGGGAATGATAGTACAATCTTAAGTTTTTATTAATTCAATTTAATGACCTAGATGAAATTTAAAATTTTTTGTTTTCACTTTACTCTTTAAATCAAATCACCATTGTTGTTGTCATTCAAGTGAACAAGTAAACAGATCTGAAATAATCATTTCTTTGGTTGAGCATCTCAGGATGTTCAGTCACTGTGGATGTGACTGTTTTTCATCCAATCTCTCAAACGCCCCTTTCATCAAGGCACAGAAGTGCAGAGAATTACTTGTTCTCACATACTTTTGTTAAACTCAAGAGATCTTAGGTCTTTCTGTATAAGACACACAATCTACACAACATGCAAGAACATTTTAGCTCAAGGAGATACCACATTCATCTCCAAACAAGAAGGATGATCTCATTTCCTCAGTGCACCATCTTTCATTCTATGGCATGTCCACTCTCTTAGTGACCAAAGTGGGGAGCCACACACTGTGGACCCTGTAGGAAATGAGATTATTGTCACATCCTGGCAGAGAGCTGAGATGGCTTGGTGACACACCTAGGAAAACAGACCTGGGAAGCAGTGAATGTGGGCATTTAGCTGAGATTTCCAGTGCAGAACTGAAGATGTAACCAGTCTTATTCTTACACTTACAGTAAAATTCTGTGAGGAAATATGAAAACCAATGGGAGGACTCCAAACCAGGAAGGAGCTAGGACCTGATAGCTTTGGAATTCTCAGCATGTCTGCGGCCATCCTGTCAATATCTTGTGTGTCTCTCTTTCCATGAAGACCTCAGATGTGATGCCTTGTGTGCCTCCAGGTTGGTCTAGGACATGGTCTGTGCCTCCCTCATGAAAAGAGGGTCTGTCCTCTCTAAGGACACAGGAATCCCCTTCTTATACAGGTACCTTAGAGAGCAGGCAGAGGCTCCTTGCTCACCTGAAGCTCACCTGGGCAAAGCTGGACCTCTCACCCCTTCCCTCTGTGACTCTCAGAGCATCTTCAAACTCTGACAGCCTCACTTTGCTTCTCATGTTGTAAGGACCTTAGGTGCCCTTCATGCTGTGGTGACATCCACAGGAGGCAGCAGAGGAGGTACCTCGGTGAGGAGCTGCAGGTACATGAGCTCATTCAGTTCTGCATCTTCCAGCAGCTGAGGCTGGCTGTGCCCTTACTGTGTGACTGGGACTGTCAGCCCTGCAATGTTCCAGATCATCACCTCTCACCTGCCCATACCCACTGTGGCTCAGGCTACAGGCCAGTGACTTTTCCCACCTACCAACTCCTCCCTGTCTCTGGCACAGTGGTGGCATCCATTGCTCTCCCTTCTCTCCCTACTCTCAGTGTCCATGGCCAGCCTGGGATCACTCCATATATATATATATATATATATATATATATATATATATATATATATGAAGAGAGCTTAGGTCTTTATGTGTAAGACATTGGTATCTTTCTGTCTATTTATTTGCCTATTTGTATGGATGTGTATACAATGACCAAACATCTTCCCTCTAACTAAGCTTTAAGCCATGTGACCTCAGGACACACAAACATTTTCCAAAGACTTAAAACAGAAGGACAGAGACAGCTCATTACTGATCCATGTGTGCTTGTGCTTGGAAAACAGATTGCTAGGACTAAATCTCTTGTTTGAAGTGTGTAGATGACTCTAATTTCAAAAAGGTGGAAATAGATAAAGAAAACACAGCTCTCCCCAGCATCATCCTCTAGGAACCCACAGGAAGACGTCTTCTTCATCCACTCTCCTTCCCTGGAGGAAGAGCTCCCTTCTCAGAACTGCAGGATTGATGGTGAAAGGGAAGCTCTAGGAGGAACCCCAGAAATGTGAAGAACCTGACATTCAGGGACCAAGGCAACTAAAGTTATGCTCTAAACTTATCTCCTAGATCCCCCAAAACACACTGTCCTCTCTCTGTCTCTGTCTGTCTGTTTCTCTCTCTCTTTAAATTTTTTATTTTTATGTTTTTGATTTTTAAGCCACTTCTCACCTCAGGCTTTTTTTTCTCTTGCTATTTCAGAAGCCATTTAAATCTGAGGTGTGTCCTGGTGCATTTGCTGAGTGTGCTAGCACTATACAGTTTTCATTTTATACCTTTTAAATTTTTTCTCTTTTTTGGTTGCTTTTGTCTTTTTTTTTCTTTTCCTTTTTTTTTAACCTTACTTTCCTACTCTGCTCTTCCTCCAGTCTCCACTCACTGAGTGTCTAGACAGGCCTACGTGCAGAGTATCCAAGCATCTGAATACTTTTAGGGTCACTGAAATCCTCAATGCTTATAGAACCTCTGGCTTTAAGGGAAGAAACTTCTTTTTTATAAATATGCACTCATAATCTCTTTCCTTGGATACCACATTGCAAAACACAGTAGAGGAGAGGTTTTTATCACAGAATGACCAGAAACCACCACAGAGGCACAAGAAATATGAAAAACCAAGAGAATGTCTCCACCCTAAGTGAAAAAAACAATCCTTAATCATCCACAGACAGTACAGTGAAACTCCTGGAAATGTCTGACAGATAATTCAGAATATTTATAGTGACAAAACTAAATGAGATGCAAGAGCTGAGAGGCAATGAACTCCAGAAGATGCATGAGAAAAGATACAATGAATTCCAGGAGGTAAGGAAGTTCTTGCACAATCTAAAAGAGGACATACACACCATAAAAAAGAATCAAATGGAGCTGTTAGAGATGAAGGCTATAATACAGGAAATCAAAACTTCGAAAGTATTACAAGCAGATTAGTCCATGCAGAAGATCAAATGTTGG
The DNA here is from genome assembly GCA_026018925.1 of Tupaia tana. Classification (NCBI taxonomy): domain Eukaryota; kingdom Metazoa; phylum Chordata; class Mammalia; order Scandentia; family Tupaiidae; genus Tupaia; species Tupaia tana. Next base: position 2,841,482 of record JAKSZU010000024.1, read on the forward strand.
GTGTTGAAGGCAAAGCCTCTGACCTAGAAAAAAATCACCAAAGAGACTGAAAAAATACCCCCCAAATGAACATAATATGTGAGAAATGCTAGATACTATTAAACACCCAGATAATTGGTATCCTTGAAGGTGAAGAAATTAGTAAAGGCATTGATAATCTACTCCATGTAATCCTGGAATAAAACCTTTCCAAACCTAGAGAGACATTCAAATAGCCAGATTCAAGAAATACAAAGGACCCTACAGAGAATCAACCCAAGAAAATCTTTTCCAAGGTACATCATAGCCAGATTGGCTTGACCAAATCACCAAAGACAACATACTAAAATTGGCAAGAGAGAAACATTACGTTACTTACAAAGGTTATCTCATTAGGCTACCATCAGATCTCTCATCGGAAGCAATGTGAGCAAGGAAGAAATAGGAAAATATATTCAATGTTAAATAAACAACAGCTTCAACCAAGAAAACTCTACCCGGCAAGATTATCCTTCATATGGGAAAAAAAGATAAAAAACATTCTCAGGTAAACAAAACCTGAAAGAATCTACCAACACCAGACCAGCTCTTCAAGAAGTTCTGAAAGGAATGCTTTACAGGAAAACTAAAGACACACAGAAAAATAAGAGAATAAAAAGCAACCAAGAAAATGAGCAACCTAACGCTAAGGACAAGAAATATCAGTAATAATGTGAAATGTTAACTTCCAGGATTTAAATGAAAAAATTGGGCCACAGTAACACTGCAAATTCAACAGATGAAAGATTGATTAGACTGAACTGGTGAAATAGAATTTTATGACTTTTGAGTGTAACATTACTGTCTTTTTCTTTACTATATTTGTTTTCCCAATTTAAGGATTTTGCTTTCTTTTGAGCTCTTGATGAGAAAGCAATTTGTTAAAATGTTTTTTCTTCTTGTTTGTTTCTTTAAATGGAAAAATAGGCTTTTCTCCCTTCCTGATCCTTCTGGAACTGGAAAATATTTGGGAGTATTCTTCTGTGGCAGAATGGTTTTTTGCATATGTTCAATGATACTTGTTGCACTGAATCAGAAATTAGAAACACTCATTTTTGGACAGGACTTTGACTGGAATGTCATATCTGAAAATTAAACCAGAAAACTATGGAACTAAGGTAGATCTCAAGTAAGCCAACAGAAGCTCTTGGAAATATGACCTGGCACCATAAACAATTTTGCCTGGCAGAGAGAATTAGAGAAGCTGTATGAAAGAATTTGTACCATAAAATAACCTGTACTTTTCCAGTCCTGCATTGTAATCAGTAGAGATTGCAAAAGAGCAACTACAACCAGAGGATTATCTTGAGGAAGACTTTGAAGAAAGAAAAAGAGACTGATCTTTGCTAGCAGGTGGTATATCACAGAATACTTGGTAGGCAGGGCTGAATTGAGAAGGCTCATGTGTGAATTGTGTGCTGGGTATTTGCTTTTCAACAGTTTGAGTAGTTGACATGTAAAAATTTTTTTTAAATATTTAAAATCATACTGTCTCTGTTATAAAGTCACAAACAAAATTATAACAAATACTTTGAACATTATCTTTAAAAGTCATTTTTTTAAATTTTGAAAGTTGTTTATTAATTGTCAAGAACTATGGAGTTTGAGTAAAAATTTTTTGATATGTAAAGTAAATGTGGGAAAATATAAAAATAAATAAATACATGATTAGAAAAAAAATAAAGAAATAAAGTGAAAAAAAAAAAAAAAAAAAAGAAAATGAAGTGGGAAGAACCTAACATCCTTCACAGCCAAGAAGTGAGTCCACAGTGCAGTCACTGCTCTGGACTAAACCTGACATGTGTGGACTCTGTGTGAAACACCTCCTCGGTCCTGACCTGTGAACGGCTACATGATCTTGGATGGACTCAGCCCTGAGAAGTCTGCCAGAGCACAGAGACTGTCCTGAGGTAATGGGGACCCACAGAAGAGGGTCCAAGTCTGACCCTGAGGGAGGGGGAAGTGAGGAGGCAGGGCTGTCTCTGAGGGGCTCACCAGATCTCAAGATGCTATGTCTGAACCTGGACAGAAAAGGTCAGTTAGGGACTATTCTTAATAGGTTTGGGAGTGATCTTAGCTGGAAGCAGCCACCTGGACTAGTGACCTATGCTCAGGGCTCACAGAGACCTTCCACAGCCTGGGTCCACAAAGCCCTATCCCTCCAATGCCTGCCATTCTTTTATTTATTTATTTATTTATTTATTTATTTATTTTAATTTACATTTAATCACTACATATCTTTACAGTGTACATTGCTTTTTACAGCATGAGTATGGAGTATATCAGTCAAGACAAAGACATTACCATATATACTATCGTCAACAAATAGCTTCAATTTTTGTCAATTAAACATAGTGGGTTTTTTTCCTCTTTTCCCTCCCTCTATCCCTCTATTACCCACCCCATATTACAGTTGCCCTTCCTACTACTATACCTTCCACACTTTCAGTTTCTTCTTTAGAATGCATTCAGTATATATTGAGGAAGGACAAAGTTTGTCCTTGTTACTCTGGCTTGCTTCACTTCCATGTTCTTCCACTTTGTATCCAATGTCAGGGTCTTGCATAGAGTACATAAAACACATTTTTTCAACCCACTCATCTATTTTTGGACATTTGGGTTGATTCCATGTCCTAGCAATTGTAAATATTGCCGCAGTAAACATGAATGTGCAAGTGTTTTTCCAACTGAGGGTTTTTCTATCTTTTGGGCAAATTCCTGAGTAGAATTAATGGATTGAATGGTAGTTCTATTTGCAATTTTCTGAGGAAATTTCATATCATTTTCCACAGTAATTATACTAATTTGCATTTTCACCAACAGTGTAGAATTCCCTTCTCACCGCAGCCCTGCCAGCCCTTATCATTATTTATTATAATCATTATTTATTATAAGTGGTATCTCATTGTGGTTTTGATTTGCATTTCCTTTATGCTAAGAGATGTTATGTTTTCATATGTTTTTTGGCCATTCATATGCACTCTTTGGATAGTTGTCCAGCTCATTTTCCCATTTTTTTAAGAGAGATTTTTGCTATAGGGCATGTGCACTCACCAGAGAGACAGAGAGAGACAAAGAGACAGAAAGTAAGAAATCACCACCCCAGGGGAATGGTGGCACCACAATCCCTTTTCCTACATTCTCCTCTCAGGATCTTGGGCATGCATGCACATGCACCTGGCATGAGTTTTAAGCTACCAAGTCCGCAACTTGAACCATGATCAACTATGAGGGGGTCCAGTGATAAAACGATTATACCATCTGCTAGTCCCATTTTCCCATCTTTTAATTGGATTGATTATTTTTTGTAGGTAAGTTGCTTGAGTTCTCTGTATATTCTGGTTATTAGTCCCTTATCTGAGGTATAGTTTGCAAATATATTCTCCCACTCTGGCGGTTGTTTTCTCACTCTAATTATTGTTTCTTTTGCTGTGCAGAAACTTCTCAACCTAATATAGTTCCATTTGTCTAATTTTGGAGTTATTGCCTGTGTTGGGGGTCTTCTTTAAGAAATCTTTATCTACTCCAAGGTCTCCAAGAGTTTTCCCTGTGTTTTCCACCACTAGTTTTATAGTTTGCAGTTTTATGTTTGGTTCCTCAATTCATTTTGAGTTGATTTTTGTTAGTGATGAGAGATAACTGTTGTTTCATTCTTCTGCAGGTTAATATCCAGTTCTCCCAGCACCATTTGCTGAAGAGATTTTTATTTTCCCACTGAATTGTCTTTTGCCCTTTGTCAATGATCAGTTGGCTGTAAGTTTTGGAGGTTATTTTTGGGTTCTTAATTCTGTTTCACTGATTTACTTGTCTGTTTTTGAGCTGCTACCATGATGTTTTGATGATCACAGCTTTGTAATACACTTTGAGGTCAGAAAGTGAGATGCCTCCTACTTTATTCCACTAGTAGAGTATTGCTTTGGCGATATAGGGCTTTTTATGATTCCAGACAAATTTTATGATTTTTTTCTATTTCTGTGAGGAATATCTCTGGTAGTTTGATTGAAATTGCATTGAATTTGTAGATTAATTTGGGTAGGATTGACATCTTGATTATATTAATTTTTCCAATCCAAAAACATAGAAATTTTTCCACATTTTGTATCATTTTTAATTTCATTTCCAAGCGTTCATAGTTTTTCTTGTAAAGATCTTTGATATCTTTGGTGAGGTTTATTCCTAGATACCTTATTAATTTTGTGGCTATTGTAAATGAAAATTGCTTTCTTCAATTATGTCTCAGTTTGTTCAATGTTGGTGTTAAAAATACTACAGATTTTTGTATGCTAGTTTTGTATCCTGCCACTTTATTATATTCATTTATCTCTTCCAGAGTGTGTGTGTGTGTGTGTGTATTCTTTGGAATTTTCTATGTATAACATCATATCATCTGCAAATAGAGATAATTCCACTTCTTCTTTTCCTATTTGGAAGCCTTTTATTTGAATCTCTTCTCTGATTGCATTGATTAGAACTTCCAGTACTCTATTAAAAGTAGTGGAGAAAGTGGGCATTCTTGTCTTGTTCCAGTTTTTAGTGAAAAAGTTTTCAGCTTTTTTCTATTCAGTATGATGTTAGCTGGGGAGGTTTCAGAGATGGCTATGACTGTTGAAGAATGTCCCTTCTATGCCTATTTGGCTAAGAGTCTTAATCCTAAAGAGAAGTTATATTTTATCAAATGCTTTTTCTTCATGGATTAATGTAATTAATATGATCATAGGGTTTTTATCTTTCCTTTTGTTAATGAGATGCATTCCATTTATTGGAATGAATATGTTGAACAATCCTTACATCCCTTGAATAAAACCTACTTGGTCGTAGTGTATCTTTTTTTTTTTTTTTTTTTTTAGAGGTTTTTGCTATAGGGTGCGTGCACTCGCCAGAAAGACAGAGAGAGAGAGAGAGACAGAAAGCGAGAAATCACCCCCCAGGGGAGATGGCCACGCTGCAATCCCTTCTCCTCCTTTCTCCTCTTGGGATCTTGGGCACGCATACACGCACACACACCCGGCGTGAGTTTAAGCCACCAGGTCAGGGATTTGAACCGTGGTCGACCACATGGGAGTCCAGTTACATAGCCATTATGCTAATTGTTGATCCCAGTTATGGTGTATCTTTTTAATGTGTTGTTGAATATGATTTGCTCATCTCTTGTTGAGAATTTTGCACATGTATTCTTCAGGGACATTGGCCTGAAGTTTTGTTTTTTTGTCATGTCCTTATCTGGTTTTGGAATTAAAATGATGGAGGCTTTGTAAAATAAACTTGGAAGGGTTCCTTCTTTCTGCATCTTTAGAAGTAATTTGAAAAGAATTAGGGTTAGTTCTTCTTTTAAAGTTTTGTAGCATTCAGTAGTAAATGCATTGGGACCTGGGTTCCTCTCTATTGGGAGACTATTTACTACTGATTCAATCTCATTGCTTGTTATGGTTATATTCAGACTTTCTTCCTGGTTCAATCTTGGTAAGTCATACATGTCCAGAAACTTGTCCATCTCATCTAGGTTTTCTTGTTTGTTGGCGTATAATTGCTCATAGTATTTGCTGATGATGTTTTATATTTCTGTTATGTTCATTGTTATAACTCCTGTTTTCTTGCTGATTTGATCTATCTGGTTTCTTTCTCTGTTCTTCTTGATTAATCTAGCTAATGGTATGTCAAGTTTGTTTATCTTCTCAAAGGACCAGCTTTTGGTTTTGTTTATTTTCTGTATAGTTCTCTTATTCTCTATTTATTTCTGCTCAAATCTTTATTATTTCTTTTCCCCTAGATTTTTTTTTTTATTGCTGTTTTTCCAGTTCCCTGAGTTGTGCCATTAGACTGTTATTTGCAACATTTCTGCTGTTTTCTTGTGGGCACTAATTCCTCTTATGACTGCTTTTGCTGTGTTCCATAGGTTATAAACACTCATTTGTTTTCATTGGTTTCTATGAACCTTTTGATATCAATCTTAATTTCTTCTGTTGTGGTAAAGTCATTCAGGAGTAGATTGTTTAGTTTCCATGCATTTATGTATTTTGAGGGCTCTTTCTATAGTTTATTTCAAGTTAGATTCCCTTGTGGTCAGAAAAGATGTTGTGTCTAGTTTCTGTACATTTTAACTTGTAAAGGCTTGTTTTGTGCCCTATCATATGGTCAATATTGAAAAATGTTCCACATGGGGATGAGAAAATTGTATATTTTGTGGTAGTTGAGTGAAATACTCTGTAGATGTCATGTCTACTTTATGTATGGGATCATTTAGATCTTATATCTCTTTTTTACTTTTTGTCTAGATTATCTGCCCAGAGGAGACAGTGGGATGTTGAGATCCGCTATGATTATTGTGTTGTAGTCTATCTCTCCCTTGAGATCTAACACTCTATCTTTCACATATTTAGGTGCTCCGATGTTAGGTGCATAGATGTTTACCAAGTGTTATATCTTCTTGGTGAACAAGTCCTTTTAGTACTATATAATGTCCTTTGTTTCTCACTTCTTTAATGTTAAAGTCTGTTTTGTCTGATAGCAGTATAGCCAACTCCAAACATTTTATTTTTGGTTTTCATTTGCATGGAATATTTTTTTTCTAACCCTTCCCTTTGAGGCTATGTATGTCCTTATTGGTGAGCATGTTTCTTGTAAGTAGCATATAGATAGCTTCTTTATTTTTGTATCCATTCAGCCAACCTGTGTCTTTTACTGGGAGTATTTAATCCATTAACATTCAGTGTTATTATTGATATTTGTGGATTTATCCCTGTCATTTTGTTAGCCATTTTCTCAGTTGTTTTTGTTCTCCTATTTTCATTTGTCTCTCTTTACTTATCTTCATACAGTACTTCCTATAAAGCTGGTCTAGTAATGATAAATTTTTTCAGTTTTTGTTTGTCTGAGAATACTTCTATTTGTTCTTCCCTTTTGAAGGATAATCTTGCTGAACATAGTATTCTTGTTTGAAATTGTTTTTCTTTTGATGTATGGACTTTCCTTGTTTGCATTATTTCAGTTGAGAGGTCTGATGTTAGCTTAATGAGATAACCTTTAGAAGTAACTTAAGGTTTCTCCCTTGCCATTTTTAGAATATTGTCTTTGTCTTTAATTTTTTACCAATCTGGCTATGATGTTCTGGGGAAAGGATCTTTTTGTGTTGATTCTATTTGGGGTCCTTTTTATTTCTTGGGTCTGAATTTCTCCATTTTTCCAAATTGGAAAATTTTCAGATAGCATTTCATGAAAGAGGTTTTCCATGTGTTTAGCAGTTCTTCACCTTCTGGGATACCCACTATAAAGATATTTAGGTATTTCATGGTGTCTAGACTTTCCCATATGTTGTCCTCATTTTTTATTTTTTTGTAGTTGAGATTTATTGGTTGTGTCAAGGATCAGTACAGACATTTCAATTTGTATACAATTCTTAACATACATACCAAAAATTTAAAAAGTCAAGTACAGTGATTCCTTTTAAGTTATTCCAGTGACATTCCAGCTTCAAATTTGTAGGCAAATTTTTCTTAAGAGGATATCAAGAACTATTGTCTTCAAATGTTGAAAGCTCTTATGTAAGTCCCACCAAATCACAATTTAGTATCATACACACTACATACTTCAAATTTTCAAGCTTTCACAGCACATTAACAAAATTATTAGGAAAACTGGACTACCATGACCAAAGATGTTACAGAGTGCATACAATTCTGACAGGGAGAGCAACAATCAAAGAGTGGATTTCTTTAGGAAACAATACTACTAAAAAACATAATAGGGACCAGCAGTCAGTGTAATGGCTATGTCGCTGGATTCCCATGTAGTTGACCGTGGTTTGAGACCCGGTGGCTTAAACTCACGCCGGGCGCGTGTGCGTGCCTGCCCAAGATCCCGAGAGGAGATTGGAGGAGAAGGGATTGCGGCGTGGCCATCCCCCCTGGGGGGTGATTTCTCACTTTCTGTCTCTCTGTCTCTCTCTGTCTGTCTGGCGAGTACATGTGCCCTATAGCAAAAACCTCTCAAAAAAAAAAACATAATAGAAGTAACTTAAAATATTCAAGACACATTAAATGCATGACTGTGACTCCAAACTGTCACTTAGTATGCTTTGTATTTAGATATTAAAAGTACCCACCCGTCCCCACCGATGGAATGTTAAGCTGACATGCAAGAGAGTCAAAGCCTCCAATAAGTCAATATCCCACTATTTTCTGGTTGTACTGAAAAATAAACAACCAGTAAATTATTTCACTTCTTAAAAAAAAAAGCATTTACACTTCAAAAATGGGATGTGTTGGGATTCTTTCCTTCTTAAAGATGTTTCTAGAGCTAGTAAAAAAATTGCATTTACAAAATAGTTGATAAAAATATTCCTCTGGGACCAGCAGTTAGCCTAATGGTTATGTCACTAGACTCCCACGTAGTCAACCGTGGTTCGTGTCCTGGACCCGGTGGCTTAAACTCACGACGGGCGCATGTGCATGTGTGCCCAAGATCCCGAGAGGAGAATGGAGGAGAAGGGATTGCGGCATGGCCATCCCCCCGGGAGGTGATTTCTTGCTTTCTGTCTCTCTGTTCAGCGAGCGCACGCGCCCTATAGTGAAAACCTCTCCAAAAAAAAAAAAAAAAAAAAATTCCTCTGGATTGTACAGGAAAGGAGACAAGGATCATTGATAAGACATGGTATGTGACATTACTCAGCCTGGACTTCTTTCTCGCATGCTTCATCAGAGAGTGGATTCTCCTCATTTTTAGTTTCTCCATTTTCTACAGGTAAGCCTTCTTTAGTGCCTGGGTTGGCCACTTCAGCCTGTTTTCCCTTTGCTCCCCTTTTCCCTTTAGTTTGCACTGTTTTGTCTGAAGATTTATCCTTCCCTGCTGCCATTTTTGGCTTTGCTCCACTTTTGCAGGAGTAGGTTTAGCCAACAACCTCGCCGATCTCTTGGGCTCTTCCTTAGCCACCCGCTTGGCTGAGCTGACCTTCCTCTTGGGCATCTTTGCTGCAGACAGGGTGCGAGCTGGGTATCTGATGAGGCCGCGGCATGTCTATAGCCTTTGTGGAGTTGAACGAATAAACCCTACCACTCCTCCTGCAGCCCAAGCTGCTGGGCAGCCTATAGTTTTTTGTTTTCATTTCTTTCCTTTTGAAATCTTGCTGGCAGGTGTGTGTGCTCACCAAGAGACAGAGAAAGCGAGAAAGCACCTAGTGGGGCATGGTCACAAATTTCTTCCTCTCCACCTCTCCCTCCTTTCAGAATTCTGGGCACACACACATATGCACCCATGTTTTTTCTAGCCACCAGGGCCAGGACTTGAACCATGTTTGGCAACGTTGGATCTGGCTTAACTGCTACGCTGTGCGGTTGGTCCTTACCCAGGTTTTTCTATGACTATGATTATCCCCTCTGCCTTTCTTACTACTCCCTCTATTACTGGGATGCCCAATATCCATCTTCTTCTTCCAGGCTACGTGGACTCTCATTACTGTTTGGTTGAAGGTCTCCCTTTATTCTCTCCCTGGTGCCAGGCATACCCCATACTCTTTCCCTGTCCCCACATTGTGTAGTGTGTGGTTCAGTGTCTAGTTGTGGCACAGTCACAGCAGGTCTTCCAGGCTAAATGCTTCATGAGTGCAAGGACCAGATTTTGTTCCTGTATGAGCAGGACCCAGCATGAAGCCAGGAGGCAGAATACACTTCATAAATGTTTGCTGAAGAAAGAAATCTCTTCTGAGGCCTCTTGTGAATCTTTGACCTCTAAAGGTATGACCAGATTCTTTACCATTGAATCTTTTTTTTTTTTGGAGAGGTTTTTTGTTTTTTGTTTTTTGTTTTTTGTTTTTTTTTTCTCCACTATAGGTCACGTGCACTCGCCAGAAAGACAGAGAGAGACAGAGATAGAAAGCAAGAAATCACCCCCCGGGGGGACGGCCACGCTGCAATCCCTTCTCCTCCATTCTCCTTTTGGGATCTTGGGCACACACACACGCGCCTGGCGTGAGTTTAAGCCGCCGGGTCCAGGACTTGAACCGCGGTCGACTGCGTGGGAGTCCAGTGACATAGCCATTACGCTAACTGCTGGTCCCTTACCATTGAATTAAGTCTCCCTATAGTGACTCTGAATACTCGGAGCCACAGAGTTTTCAAAAGTCTGCTACTAACCCTTAAATAATCTCTCATTAATAGGAACATTATTAAACCACAACATCCATGACTCATGGAAGTGAGAATCATAAACATAACAATGAGAAATAAAAGGTAGCCAACATAAAGCCCCTTCCAAACTCTGGAGATGTGAAATGATAAAGACCAGGTCTATGTTTGTATTTTAAAGAATTATCATTGGGCCAGCAGGTGGAATGGAGGTTAAGGGACTGCATCCCACATGGCCAACTCTGTGGTCTGAGTCCTGCCCTTGAAAATCACGCTTGGCACCTGTGCATGCATGCCCAAAATCACAAGAGGAGAATAGAAAAGGGATTGCAGCATGGCCACTCTCTCAGAAGGGTGGTTTCTCAATTTTCTCTGTCTCTACCTCTGTCCCTGTCTGGTAAGTGCTCACACTCAAAAGAATTATCTTAAACAGCTCATAGTTAAGAAGTACATTATCTTTTTTTTTAAGTAAAATAGTTATTTATTCAGCCTCTTGTCATGCCAAAATGTTCTGTGCATATACAACTATAATAAGCACACCCTCATGTAACAGGCAAAATCGTACATCAAATTATACTTCATGTTACGTGATTATATAAAAATGTAAAATTAAAATTAAAATGATTTATCAATTCTTTTTAACATTCCTAGTAAACAATTCAGCAGGAGATATGAGGTACAAAATCTTAGTAAAATATGACACAGGAAGAGCAATAATGTAATCTTCAATAAATTTAACTTGTCATAATTTGTTATTAATATAGAAAGACAACAAAACTTTTAAAACTTTATATTTACTGATTCAGGCAATAGCTTTCCATAGTAAGACAGAGTACCAGGCCTGCCACTCAACTTGTTTATGATAAATCTCAGCTTCAAAATGAAGCTGTTTTTTTTTTTCCTTAAAAAAATAAAGAAAATCCTGCTTTTTACATAATAAGTATCTTGGCAAATATGCCACTAAACACAGCAATGAACTTAAAACAGCAAGAGTAAAAGTTAACAAAAGCTAAACATTGAAGCCTAAAAAAAAAATCTATACAAAAAATAAAGTTAACTATCACTGGTTACATAAAACTTTCCTGACTGATTAAAACTTAATAGTAGAAAACATGCATTTTAGAATCTTTAGCCATCGAGTTCAAAAAGTACCAGTGTCTATTTGAAATTATTCCTCTCCAAAGCCAAAGTGTAGTCAAAATTAAATTCAAATAATGTAACAAATTTAATGCTAAAAATATTCAGTATTCTTGAAGTGGAGGTAAACCCGGAGCTCTTTAGGCTTTCTCATGCAGTAAAGGTCTGTTTCTCTGGTTCACTCAGAGCAGCATACGACAGAGACAAAGGATGTCACTAAGCTCAGTTAAAGGGCAAGACTGCTAGCACCCAACTCTGACCTCCCAGAAGCATGGCAACTTTGTCAACAAAAATCAGATGTGTGAAGATCAAAGGCATGCTATTCTGCTAGCTAAAGAGATAGCAAACCACCCACCCTCACCCTAAAAGTTCCTTTCCCAGGTAAAAAAAGTATACAAGGGAGAAAAAAATTAAAATACACTTATTTACAGAGTAAAGATTTCTAAGTATCAATGTAATCCCTACTTCAAAAATTTTAACTAGACCCATCAGTTATCAGAGCCAAGTGATTTCATCTCAAAGATGCATCCAGAGTCAGTTTCTGGTGACTTATCATTAGATATGTCTAGTCCAAAATATTAACTTTATTCCCAAATATCTTAACCACTAGTATGATTGCAGTGTATTATCTCCCAATTATCAAGCACTGGAAGAGGAAAGACAAACAAACCAACCGGATGTTCAAGCAGCAGGCAACAATCGTGGCCCTTTTACACAGCAGCCTCTGAGTGGCTACTGAAAAGTCCAGGAAAAATTCTAAGAACAAGAAATTCATGCATTTTAGTAAATATGTCATAATTTTCACAGCTGAAATTCCCTTAGACACTACACTTTCTTTATAAGGGCATCCTGATTTTTCTTAATGTTATGCAGTCAGGACTTGAACTGGCAGCCTTCTTTTTCTTCTTCTTACTGTGTTTCTTATGCTTGTTCTTTTTTTTTTTTCTGTTGCTTTTTCTCATTCTTCACTGCTTTTCTTCTTTTTTGCTCGTACCTCCTCAGTATAATCTGATTCTGACATGGACTCAGAGGACAAAGGTTTATCTTCAGGATACATCTTCCTTTTTTTGCTCAGTCCTTTTAAGTCATCTTTCTCAGTCACATCCTTTGATTTCTTTCTCTTTTTTAAACTATCCTTACTGTCTGATTCAGTTTCTGATATGGAGCTTTCAGAAGAGTTATGTGAATGGTTCTTCTTTTTCTTTTTCCTTTTTCCTTGTTTCTTGTCCTCATCTTCAGAATCTGAAGAACTGCTGGAAGAATCAGAGCTCAATGAAGAAGAGAATGAATACCTACCAGATTTCTTCTTTTCTTTTTGCCTTTTCTGTCTTTTTTTGAATGACCTCTCTCATCCACTTAACAATTTCTCTCTGTTTTTCTAGTTCTTTCTTCCAGTTCTCATTCATTTTTCTTCAAATTCAGCCAAAGCCTTGGAGCCTTTCTTTTTCTTTTCTAGTTGCTCTTTCACTTCTTCCTGGGTAGGCCTTGGTCGATTCAGATAATCCTGGATTGTTGGTCCTGAAGACTGGATTGGACCTCTTGATCTGGCCATTGCTATTGGGTTCATATATGCCACTCGATTGTCCCACTTCCCCATGGTGCCCTACTGAATGCACAGTCAGACGCCAAAAGAAACCAGGCTGGAGCAGCGGCCGAAGTGGGTCTCAAGAAGTACAGCATTCTTCACATCAAGAAATGGGAAGGAAGGTTTGACCAGCAGATGGCATAATGGTTACATCACCAGACTCCCATGTAGTCAACTATGGCTCAAGTCCCAGACTCGGTGGCTTCAAACTCACGTTAGGTGCATGTGTGTGTGTGCCCAAATTCCTGAGAGGAAAATAAAGAAGGGACCACGATGTAGCCCTCCCTCTTGGGTGGGGAGTTAATTTCTTGTTTTCTGTCTCTCTGGAGAGCACAAGCATTGTATAGCAAAAATCTCTTAAAAGAAATGAGAAAGTTTTTTTGTTTTGTTTTGTTTTGTTTTGTTTTTGTTTTGTTTTAGGTTATTGCCATAGGGTGCATGCACTCAACATTGGGACAGCCAGCCAGACAGGAAAAGTGAGAAATCACCCCACAAGGGGGGGGGGGGGGGTGGCCATGCAACAATCCCCCTTCTATCCTCCCCCCCATCCCCCACCCCCACCGCCCAGGATTCCAGGCACACACGCACATGTGCTTGGCATAATTTTCAAATCACCAGGTCTGGACCCAAAGTGCAGTCAGCCATGCTGGAATCAAGCACCTCAACCACCACACCACCTGCTGGCCCCAATGAAAAGATATTTTTAACTAGAGACAATATGGTCCTCCCCACCCAAAGCAAGGTTCTACAAATAAAGAAGATATAACAGGAGATCTGCTTAAATATAAATTCTCTGTAGCTATTAATGTCAGATTGTTTTAATTTAATGACCTGGAAAAATACAATGTAATGTCAAGTGAAAAGCAGGACAAGAGTATATATTCCATACAATTTCAGTTTCATTTAAAGAATATAATAACTTGCAATAATATAATAATAATAATAACATACACACTCACACTCAGGAAATAAAACACTGATAATAGCTTCTACAGAGTAGGCATTTCAAGGTAGAGTGGTATTGATGAATAGATGCAGTTTTTACTTTATTAAATTTTCTATATTTTCTAAGTTTTCTACAGTGGACTTGTAACAGGGAAAAAATGTTATTTAAAAATACTCAGGAAAAAGTTATTTTTAAAAATACCCCATTTTCTTCTGAAGAAGACTAACCCCAAAATGTTTACACTTATTCATTTTCATCTTCATTGTCAAAAGAAAGAAAGCTACTGTCTTTTATTTGCTTTTGTGAGTTCTTTTTCACTGAGTCCTGCTTACTCATTTCATCTGCATTTGTTATCTTCTTTTTTGAGCTGGCTGACAAACCTGAGTATTTTTCATCTGAGGGACGCTTGACTAGTTTTCAGTACATAATTCTTCCATCAGCTGAAGGTGGTTCTTCATCTGCTTTGGCAGTCTTTATTTCTGCTTTAATTTTCATGACTTCAAATGACAGGTCTCCCTTTTTTAGGCCACTACTTGGGACTGTTCGTCATCTTTGTCACTGTGATCACTATCTTCATCTGGGAGTTGAGGCTGGATTCTCTTGGTCTCCACTGTGGGCCCTTCCTGGGAGCCAACCTGCTCCTTGAAGTGGGCCAGGAATGCTGGCTTTGAAGGCCACACATACTACACCTGGTTCTGCTTGTTCACGCTAGCTCTGGGGGAAAACAAGTCCCCGGAACAACTTGCAGCGGCTGCAGTGGATGGAGTTTACCTCTGTTTTTTCTCCATTGTTTTTGGTGGTTTGGTCAATGTTGGAGGCTTTATCTTCAAGATCAAAAATTCTTTCTTCTGCACAATCCATTTTGCTTTTAATGCTTTCTAGGGAATTTTAATTTCTTGTATTCATTCTTCATTATCAGAAATTCTGTTTGATTCTTTCATTTATGGTGTCTATTTCCTTATGAAATTCCTCTTTCCTGTCCTGAAATGATACTCATTTCCTGGAGCTGATTGTCTGTTTTCTCTTGCATCTCACTGAGTTTTGTCACTATGAATATTCAGAATTCTTTGACATTTCTGTGTATTCCTCTGTGCTGTCCATTGTTAATGAGGGGCTACTGCACTCACCTGGGGGGAGAGCTACCCTCATGTTATTTCTTTTTTTTTTTTTTTTTTTTTTTTTTTGGTCTGCACTGGTTTTTATTTATCTGATACAGTATTCACTTTTTCCTCTTTACTGGAGTAGATTCTGTAGTATTGGAAAAGGAAGGGTACAATATGATATACGTATCCAGCAAAATAAGAGAAAATAACATGATAAAGAGTATGTACATGTTCATAATACAATGTGAGAAAAGAGGGAAAAAGAGAGGAGCACTCTTTATAGGATCTGGCATCCTCAAGTTTCCCAGCTCACCAGATCTTAGGCACTTATGTGTGTGCCTGGCATGTTTCATGCCAACCACGCTAAGAATTTGAACTGCAGTCATCGTGTGGCTTCCAGCAGCACAATCCAGCATGCCATGACCTGAGCCTCCACAGCTGAGATAAGTAACCATCTTGGGAGCTGGGCTCCCATATATTTTAAGGCATCATTCATAATAGCCAAGATACAGAAACAATGTAAGTTTCTATAAACAGGGCAGGGGATTTAAAAATGTTCATATATTGGGAACCAGCAGTTAGCATAATGGCTATGTCGCTGGACTCCCACGTAGTCGACCACGGTTCGTGTCCTGGACCCGGTGGCTTAAAACTCACGCCGGGCGCGTGTGCATGCATGCCCAAGATCCCAAGAGGAGAATGGAGGAGAAGGGATTGCGGTGTGGCCATCCCCCCTGGGGGATGATTTCTTGCTTTCTGTCTCTCTGTCTCTCTCTGTCTGTCTGGCGAGCGCACGCGCCCTATAGCAAAAACCTCTCAAAAAAAAAAAAAGTTCATATACACTATGGAATAATATTTAGCCTTTTGAAGGGAAGAAAACCCTGTCATTTTCAGCTACATAATGAATTTGGAAGACATTGTTCTCAATGAATTAAGCCAGATGTATAATACATATGCATCAATTGTTAAAAATGAATATACCCTCAGAAAATTCTGGAAATGTGTTGCTTGTAGGGCGGTGTTCATAGTACAGAGCAGGGC
The DNA here is from genome assembly GCA_026018925.1 of Tupaia tana. Taxonomy (NCBI): domain Eukaryota; kingdom Metazoa; phylum Chordata; class Mammalia; order Scandentia; family Tupaiidae; genus Tupaia; species Tupaia tana. The sequence goes on from JAKSZU010000024.1 coordinate 2,857,427, forward strand.
TGCAGAGCACAGAGTGTGAAATTGTGACTTTAATGGAGATGAGTAGATCCTCCAGTGGCAACTAGGGTAACAAAATCATTACAATTCTGAACCTATTTGGTGCCAACTGCTTTTTTTTTTTTTTTTTTTTTTATTATCATCATATTCTTCTTTATATTACATTGAATTACATATAACTTTACATTGTATTACATTACTTTTTCAAAAGGGAATGCCATGCATGTCAGTCAGTACAGAGACATTAATCTCCCCGCTTCAACATTCAATATCTTTTCTATGTTTTCCCCAATCATTATTATTATTCTAATTATTTTTTAAGACAGTCCATCGCTATTTCTCATGTTGCTTGTACAAATACTTTGCCCATCATGAAATACTTCTCAGACAAATCCAGTTGAGAATACTATACATGTCAACATCAACAGTTAATAAGCCATATCTGTTTCTCACTAATGTCCTACCTCTCTATTGTTCATTTGTTATCTTTCTCTATCCTCTTCTCTTCACTTCCCCCATTCCACACTGTCCTATTCTCATTAAGTATCTTCACTGCTTTTATGTCCTCCAATTTTTTTTCACTATCATAGAATGCTGATAGTCGGTATATATTGAGTGGATACATACAATATCTTTCTTTCATATCCTGGCTTACTTCACTCAGCAATATATCCTCCGTATCTGACCACTTTCTATCAAATTCCAGGGCCTTGTTATTTTTTATGGCTGAGTAGTATTCCATAGAGTATATATACCACACTTTTCCAATCCATTCATCAGTTTGTGGACATTTAGGTTGGTTCCATGTCTTGGCAATTGTGAATAATGCTAAATACATATTTGTTTTTTAATGAGAAAAAAAGATAGGCACCCTGCAAAGAGCCATCTCGTGGCAGTCCTCCACCAGCCCTGCAGCCAGTCAGGATTATGCAGGCACCAGGCATGTGCACAGACCTGTGCCACTGAGGCTAGTCTGTTATTAATCTAACAAACTTAAATAACCTTCCTTTCTTCATCCGGAGTTAGAAAATCATAGTGCCTTTAGCTGGAATTAATCCAAAGTTTTTAAAAAGGCAAATTACATGGTAATAATTGTTAAGTAAAACAGCTTTATATATACTGTATATTTTTATTTAAATACTAATTCATATGTCCTACCAGCACAAATATCTAAGACAAACAAAACTGAAAACAACATACCAAAAACGTTGAGACACTACAAAAATTGTGCTTAGAGACATATTTAAATATTTCAAACAGATGAGCCTCCTCAGTAAGCCACTGTGGGAGCCAGAGGAAGGGCAGAGCAGTGCCCTGGAGGAGGCAGGGTCCACAGGGGCTCAGAGAGAGGCAGTTGTGGCCACCATACCTGAAACCCTGGCCAGAATGCAGTCCCCTGTGCCACCCAGTCCCTGAGGCAGCAGGCCCTCTGCTGCCTGGCCTCTTCCTCCCACCCCTCCTCACTTCCTCACCCACCACTGGAGAAGACCAGAGCTTGCAGGAGCAGACCACCACGTAGTGCACCAGATGGCCCTGGGTGTGCTGAGTCTCCTAGGGCAGTCGTGGCCCCTGGGCCCAGCTTGCTCCTCCCGCTTTCCTGGTACTGGGGCGCTATATAGGGCAGAGGGAGAGCCAAGCACAGTGGCCTCCAGAGCCTAATGTCCGCACCGCACTCAGGCTCAGATTTCTCTTCCAGGAGCTGGAGGAGCCAAGGGACCACAGGTGGTGGGGAGGTTTCCTGCTCGGCGACCTAGCCTGCACCAGTCCCGCACCTCGGCGCCCCAGTGGCCCCGGCAGCCCCCATAGCTGCACCCATAGTGGGGCAGTGGGAAATAGAGGGCCCGGGTGGGGTCTGTAGTCTTTCTTCAGCATCCCCATCAACAGCAGTGCCCACCTGACTCGCAGAACTCTGCATAGCGGTCCTGAGGATGGCAGCAGGAGTCCTGGGGGACCACACCTCTGCATGTGTTTGGAGATTTAAGTGTCCTGTATGCTCACAACTTGAACTCTCAGGTGAAATGGGAGTTGCCCCATGTGATGTATTTAACCAAGCCCAGAACAATCTGTAATGAGGATATATACTGAGTAGACGTGGAATGTGCCTGAATTGCAGCAGGGAGATGCCAGGCACTACTCCTTTGTCTATGACCAGATTGTAAGACCGCCTAGATGGAGGGTTTTGAAGTCAGTCTTATTCTGAGCACCCTCTACATTGAGCATCAGACTTTTGTTTTACAGATCTTTTTCAGATGTTTGAAAACCAAGGTGATGTGAGGATCTGTCTCTGGAAAACCAAAAATGCAGGCATACTCAGTGACAAATCAAAGCTATGTGAGACTTGGTAATGAGATGAACAATCAGGCAGGGAAAATAAAACCCTGCTACAGAGAAGGCCATGACCATGAACTCAGTGTAGCAAACACACATATAAAGGGCACGGGGATTCTGAAAATGCTGCACTTCCCTAATAGCCACCTACACAGGCAGTACTGTTGACCAGCTTGTACTCAGATGCCAAAGTGAACTGATGGAAAACTCCATTCACTTTTTATTAAGTTCTCTAGAGCTATATAGCTAGTCTTTCCATTTGCTTTGTTCTATTTTTAAATTTGAAGCCTCTTTATTTCCCTCAACATATTTCTACATTCTTCTATATTAAAAATCGCATAGTTTAATTCTTACAAATTAAAATTTTAAAGGTGAAAACAAGAATTTTAAAAGCAGTAAAACTTTCTCTAGAGACCAAGATCTCAAGTTTTTCCATTTTCCCCCAAGAATGGAAAATAGATCCTATATAGAAAATCTAATATGTGCTAATTAATGTTTTTAAATTAAAAGTATAATATTATGACAGAATGCCATCTGATTAGTTACATTGTAACTAATTAAATGTAGAATTGACTACTAAATTGCAATGTACTAAATATATTATTTCCTCTTAAAACTGCTCAACAGTGAGTCAGCAGTGAATCACCTTGCAGCTGTGCAACTTTTTAAAAACACAAACTACCAATTTTAAGAGATATCATGTACAATAACTTTCTTTTAATGGGCATATTGTTTTATCTCTTCATGTAGCTAATTTATCATGCTTTGCATTTCTAAGCAGTTTTCCCATATTTGGGTAAAATGTTTAGCAGGTTTGTAAACTTAATAACTTATGAAAAGGGTAAAATAAAATCTCTGGAGTGGAACAATGAGATGAAAGACATTAGATTAGTACTATTTTACACATCAAGAAACTGCAAAAAGAAGAGCAAACTAAAACCTAGTAGAAACAAAGATATTAAGATTAGAATGAATATGAATAAGAGATATAAAAAACAAACAGAGAATCCGTGTAACCACTAGCTGGTTCTTTAACATGGAGAAACAAACTGAACTTTAGCTAGGCCATCCTAGAAAAGAGAAAGGAGATACAAACCAATAGCTCAGATATGGAAATAAAGACATTATTTCTGAACATACAGAAATAAGAAACTTTATAGGAGAACATTTTAAATAATGAATCATTAATAAAATTTAGCTATTAATCAATATCCATAATGTAAGAAACAACTGTTGATATGAGATCATTTATATTTGCAGACTTAGTAACTGTCTAAGATTAGATTTACATAATGCTTGTTTTAAAATATGAATTTAAGGGATTCTCTGAGAAGATTCCACATGGATACTGGGAACTAGATATTTCAGGGCACAGGAGGAATGAAGATTTTCTACTCATAATTCAGCCTCCAGCAAGCAAAGCTAGTGTGCGATCACTACAGAACGGCAATCCGATTCTAGAACACCTCTGTCTGCTTGCTCCTGAACATTGAGGCTTAACTTCAAGAATTTGAAAGAAACACGCCATTCATCAGATGACAAGAAATCACCGTCGGATCACGAGAAATATGGGAAAACGAGAAAATACCTCTTCTCCAATGGAAAAGAGTAACTCTCCTACATCCACAAACAGTTCGGTGAAAGTCATGGAAATGTCTGATAAGGAATTTAGAGCATTCGTAATGTCGAAGCTAACAGAGATGGAAGAAAAGAGAGATAATGAACTGCTAAAGAGAAAGGAGAAAGAAGTTGCCGAGTTCCAGGAGATGAGGAAATTCTTGCAAGATCTAAAAGAGGAATTACACACTTTACAAAAGACTCAAACGGAACTGCTAGAGATCAAGTCTATACAAGAAGTCAAAATCTCCCTTGAAAGTATTAAAAGCAGACTAGATCATTCAGAAAATAGAATCTCAGATGTAGAAGAGAAAATGGCTGGCTTAGAAAAGTCCACCACGAAGACTGAGAAAATGGCTCAAAAATTTGAGAATGATATGCGAGAAGTACTGGATACCATCAAACGTCCAAATATCCGGATAATTGGCATTCCAGAAGGTGAAGAGACCCATAAGGGCATTGATAATCTATTCCATGAAATCCTGAAAGAAAACTTTCCAAACCTAGAGAGGCATTCGAAGATCCAGTCCCAAGAAATACAAAGGACCCCAAATAGAATCAACCCAAGAAGATCTTCTCCAAGACACATTATAGCCAGGTTGACCAAAACCGCAGACAAAGACAAGATACTAAGATTGGCAAGAGAGAAACATCAAGTTACCTACAAAGGACATCCCATCAGGCTAACAGCAGATCTCTCATCGGAAACAATGCGAGCGAGGAGAGAATGGGAAAATATATTCAAAGTGTTACAAGAGAAGCAGTTTCAGCCAAGAATACTGTACCCGGCAAGATTATCTTTCAGGTGGGAAGAAAAGACAAGAACATTCTCAGATAAACAAAACCTGAAAGAATTTACCAGCACCAGACCAGATCTCCAAGAAGTTCTCAAGGGTGTGCTGTATCAAGAAAATTAAACACAGACACACGGAAATAAGAGTCCAAAAACTATGAAAGTGGCCAACTTAATCAGAGGGACAAGTCTGGAGTTGAATATTATATCCCAGAATTTAATCAGGAAAATTGAACCAGAACAGAAGATAAAAGTACATGAGACTGATAGGTTCATGCACCTTCCATTTGAACAGAATCCTAACTTGTCTCCTGGCTTTAAGCAAAGTTCCTTGGCATTTTTTTTGAGTTAAGTTAAAACTGGTTTTCTTAGTAGTAATGAGTGAACTCACCATTGAAAGTAGTTAGATTATGTAGGAAATTGTGTGATCAATGCAACGTGGGTGGGAAGGGAATGAAGGACAATTGTAGACACCGGAGGTGGTGTGAGAGGAGGGTGGGAAGGGACAGAGGGTCAGAAAGAGGGGTGGAAGTAATTCTAGGAACTAGTAATGGAAAATTTTTTGTAATGTGCATGATTGTATCACTATGCAGTGTGTACTGGATGGGAGATTGCATTTTGTATGCTGTGATGAAGCTTACGGAAGGAATGTAAATTGAGTTACAAAAAAAAAGTTTCAGAAAAAAAAAATATATATATTCAATGACTGCAGTAGGATATGTAGCCACAGCTAGGTGCTACTTTATAGGATGCATAAAGTAAGACTTGTATTCATGGAAATGTGGGTATCACCTATGTTTGCTATGAGGGTATTTGGATTGATTAGGGTCTTTGGCGTTACAATAAAATGTGAGGAGAAAACAGTATAGAAAGCAAACATAGATACCAGAGACTGTGGGAGGAGAGTGGGAGATGGCAGAGGGTAAGAGATAGAGAATCTAGGATGGGGGGAAAAAAGCAAAACATACAGAAGACAAGAAATGGAAGATCATTTGATGACAATAACATGCTTGTTGATGTGCTTGATTGAGACAATATATAGTGTAATTTGGATGGAAAATCTCATTTTGTATGCTGTAATGATGTTCAGAGAATGAATGCAAATAAATAAATAAATAAATAAATAAATAAATAAATAAATAAATAAATTTAAGGGACCAGCAGTTAGAGTAATGACTATGTTGCTGAACTCCCATGTAGCCCACTGCGGTTCAAGTCCCGGACCCAGTGGTTTAAACTCATGCCAGGCGCATGAACGTGCATGCCCAAGATCCCGAGAGGAGAATGGAGGAGAAGGGACTGCAGTGGCCATGCCCCCTGGAGGGTGATTTCTCACTTTCTGTCTCTCTATTTTTCTGGCGAGTGCATGCACCCTATAGCAAAAACCTCTCCAAAAATAAATAAATAAATAAATAAATAAATAAATAAATAAATAAATAAATAAGAAAGAAAAAGAAATCCACAGAAAGCCTTCACGATTACATATTTTCCATTTTATGGGTTGACTGTAGCATGAGCAAGTAAGAGATCTAGGGCTGACACTGTCTTACCCAGCACTGGATTGCAAATAAAAGCATCCACTGATATCAGTTTCACCATTGAGCATAATAGGATGAGCAAAACCAGAAAAGAACTGACACATAATAGGGCTTGAAAATGCGGACCACTTGCAGAACAAGACCAGCGCGGTTGTCCTAGCTGTTGACTCGCTCAAGTCCTTCCTCTAGCAGCGAGAACTCACCCATGTTCTCTGACCTGATGTACAGCATCCTGGCATGCAACGCCAAGGTCTTAGGTCCTGACTCCGGAAGCCTAGAGCTCAGGTCTGCCCACAGAGCCAGCAGTCCTGTCTGTGCCCTGGCACTGGGACTGGAGCCCTGAGGGCAGCATTCACCCCTGGTCTGAGCCCCTAGGGGAAGGGTCACAGAAACCCGCGGGGGCCAGGGCTTAATGGTTTTCTTTATAAAACTCTCTTGAAATGTGTAATTGAGGTAAAATGCACAAGATGTAAAATTAACTGCTTTTAAGAGTAAAGTTACTTGCCCTTAGTACATGCAAGATCTTAGATAACCCACAATTTCTCTGAAGGTTTGAAACATTTTCAGGGTCCCAGAATTAAAACCTGGTACCATTATTCATCCACTCTTCAGTTCCTCTTCCTCCTAGACCCTAGCAACCATTGTCAACTTTTTAAAGTTTTAATTATATATTTTAATATTTTTTTCCCAGAGAGTTCATATGCTTGCCAGAGAGATGGAAAGCGAAAGAGGGAGAAAGCACCTCTCAAAGGGACATAATGATGCTGCACTCTCTTCTCCATTTCTCCATCCTGTCTGGATTTGGGACAAGCATATTTTTCAAGCCTCTGGGACCATGATTTAAACTGTGCCATTGGCTATATGGGAGCTGACTCTAACCACCAGACTAGAGGACAATCTTCTTTTTCTATTTGTGGATTACTTATTCTGAATATTTCATATAAATGGAATTATACAGTATGTGCCTTTTGAAATGCAAATTAAAGCCACAATGAGATATCACATGCTCTTTGTCATAACCACAATAGAAAGAATTTCAAAATATATTTCCTAAGGCTTGTCTCCCTCTTCTTCCATGTTACGCTAGTCTACTGCTGTGAAGCAAGTTGTATTTCACACATTTGCCATAAATGCTGTTTCTTTTTTTTTTTTTTCAATTTCTTTTATACATTCAATCACATATGTCACTTAGCTTGTAAAGTGAATGTTCCAACATGAACACATTTCTCATCAGTCCATTTGGGAATACTATATACTTTGGGACACTGAGGTAGGAAGATCATGACCTACAGAGACTTTGTTGACTTTTTTTTTTGAGAGGTTTTTGCTATAGGGCGTGTGTGCTCGCTAGACAGACAGAGAATCAGAAAGTGAGAAATCACCCCCCAGGGGGAAGGCCACGCCACAATCCCTTCTCCTCCATTCTCCTCTCGGGATCTTGGGCATGCACGCACATGCACCCAGCGTGAGTTTAAGCCACCGGGTCCAGGACTCTACCGTGGTCGACTACATGGGAGACCAGCTACACAGCCATTACACTAATTGCTGGCCCCTGTTGACTGTTTTAAAAAGTATATTCCTTTCTACTTCTATCTATCTCGCTCTCTGGCAAGAGCATCTGCCTCCAGCAATTGAAAATATATATATATATTTCTTTCCATAAGGGCCTTCCAGGGAACTCCCCAGACCTTGTAGCTGGCTTCATCAGGCACCATAAGAACTCCATTCTGCTTCAGATGCCACTCACTAAGGCTGATGTAGACAAAAAATATTCCTCTTTTTTTTTTTAAGAATTATTTATTTCACTTTATTTATTATTATTTTTTTAAATTTGATCGCAAGAGAGAGGGAAAATGAGAAAGCAAGCCATCAGGTCCGGGACTTGAACTGTGATCAGCCATGTGGAAATCCAGCACCTCAATCACCTGCCAGTTCCAGATTCCACCTTTTGATGGAGGAGAGTCAAGAAAATTACAAGCATATTTAATGGCCCCACACAGAGACACTGTGATAGAACAGGACAAAAGAGAAAGGACCAGAGAGAGCTAAGTGGATTTGCTTTGTTTTGTTTTTGTTTTTACTATAGGATACATGTGTTCACCAGAGAGAGAGACAGGGGAAAACTGAGAAACCACCCTCGAGGGTAGGATGGCCATCAATCTCTTCTCCTCCACTCACTACTCAGAAATTTTTTTAAGGATTTTGCCATAGGGCATATGTGCTCAGGCACAGAGGGAAAGTGAGAAATCACCCCTAGGAAAGATGGCTACACCACAATCCCTTCTTCTCCATTCACCTCCTGAAATTTTGGGCATGCATGCATATATGCCGGGCCTGATTTTCAAGCCACTGTGGTCCAGGACTCAAACTGTGCAGTAAGTCATGTGGGATCCAGTATCTTTAACTCATGCCACCTACTGGCCTGAGCTTAACTGATTTAAAGCTCAAATGTTTCAGATATGGCAGCTGGAGCTCAGAGAGGATAACTGAATTGCTTAAACTTTTTACTCAAGGCGAAGACTGAACCTGAATAAAAATACCCTCTTGACTTGGCTTCCTGAGACTGTGCTTCAAGAGTAAGTCCTTTCTTTCTAAAGATAGTATTGGTCTCTGATCACTATTGGTTTTCTTTTTGATGGTTAAAGCACAGGTAAAGAAATCTGATATTACTGCCAAAACATGTATCCTTATATAATATATTCAAGTATTAAGAATAGAAGCATCTTAGACACATTCTCCAAGCCCTTCTGTAGCTTTTTGAAAGAGATTGATAGGTGAAAGGAAAATCAGTTTTTGTTTGTTTGTTTATTTTTGTTGTTTTTTTGTTTTTGTTTGTTTTTGTTTCTTTGTTTGTTTTTTAGGGGCATAAATGCAGCAGTAGAATCTGGTCTTCAAAGCAATTTATTTTCTTTTTTGAGAGATTTTTATTAGGGCCTATGCACTCATTGGAGAGACAGAGAGACAAAAAGCAAGAACTTATCCCCCAGAAGGGAATGGCCATGCTGCAATCCCTTCTCCTCCACTCTCCTCTCAGGATTTTGGGCATGCATGTACATAAGCCTGGCATGAGTTTTAAGCCATCAGGTCCAGACCTCAAATCACTGTCGACAACATGGAAGTCCAATGATATAACCACTCTGTCATCTGCTGGTCCCAAAAGTAATTTCTAAATTTTACCTCCTTTGTGGCATTTTTCCGGCTCAACCTCATTGGTTAGGGTGACTTCTGCCAGAGAGGTGCTGCTGATATCTGCAGCTGCCCAGCACCCTCTAATGTGTGGTTGTGCTTTGGTAATGTGTGCCAGAGCCACCAGCTGAGGCCTGCGCGAGGTGGTGTTGGAGTGATCAAGGGCACTTCTGGGACATACTGGAAAGACGAGTGGGCTGGGGCCCATTTCCCTGAGTTCAGTGTGGTGTGTCAGGTGTTCACAGTCATCGTGAGCACTAGTAAGTCTCTGTTAGGTGCCAGAATGGGGCCAGAGTGGCCTCTAGGATGCTCCTGTGGCCCTCTGTACCTGCCAAGCTGCCTGTGTGACAAGAACGTGCAAGGCCAGAGCCCTCAGCTCTGTGTGAAGGTGTCCTGTGGCCCTGTGACAGCAGCTCCCACAGGTTCCCAGGATGCCTGTCCTCACAGTATGCCCTGGTACCCCTTGCCCTGAGGAGGCTGGGGGCTCCATCCTGCTGAAAGTGAGAGGATGTCAAATGAGTCCGTGGCCCATCCTGCCCACATGTTCTCTCTTACTGCCTTGTGGCTGTCGGTCCAATGAAGCAGCTGCCACATTCTGAGGTGCTCCATGGAAGGCCATGGGGAAAGTACATTTCCTGACTGCACCTCAGTGGTAAGAAGCCCAGTCATCACTTGAAAGGCAGGAGTCCTGCTTTGTTGTCTGAGCCAGGACAGAACAACTAGGAAGCCATGGATGCTGAGGAGAGGACTGCTCAGTGACAGGCCTTGGCAGGAGGACAATGAGACACAGATGTGGGCAGAACCCCTCCACCCCACAACACACTCCCACCCCTCTTCATGATTATCTTGCTTTATTTCTAAAAATCTGGAAACAACCTGCCTCTTTGGTTAAGGGGGACAATTTAGAAGCTGGCACACCTAGGTTCTAAACCTCTGCATGACCTTGGACAAGTTATGGTGACTCTGGAACATCAGTTCCTAACCTTGAGGGAGTCTGAGAGTGCCCCCAGAGGTGCAGTGCTGCACGAGCTGCTAGATGGGGGCACTGGGCCAGAGTCTGGTACGAGTTCCCTGTGGGATGCTGCAGCTGTCACTGCCCTGTCCCTGCTGGAGAGGTTGGGCTGGAAAAGTCATCAAAGTGGTGGAGTGGAGGGTCCAAAAGTGGTCCCAGGGGTTGAAGGAAGGGTATGGACCAAGAAGGGCTTTGTAGAGGAGACATTTGACCTTGAGAATCAAGGTTGAGCAGTGAGTGTATCAAGGATGAGCAGTGAGGGTACATGGTGAACAAATGAATACAGGAAAGGAAGAGTGAGTGAGCATCAGCCAGCTGGGGGTGGAGAAGGGCCTCCTGCTCAGGCAAAGGTCTGGAAATACAGGGCACACTAGGGAGCAGGGCAGGGGCTGCAGCACGGTGCCTGCCTCGCCCCTCTATGGCCACCTGTGTTCTGGCCCTAAGGAAGCCTCACTTTGTCCCCTGCTCTGAGAAACTGCCCACCATTCTCCCTTACACCCACCTGTGTGGCCTCAGCACCCCATGTGTAACTGTATCCACTGGGGGGAGGACGGTTAAGCCCTCGTCCAGTGTTGGAGGGTGCAGTGGTGCTCAATTCCCACAGGGCAGCCCCTCATAGAGTATGAGTGAAGAAGGTGGAGGGAAACTAGCTGGCTTCCCCTGTGTTAGAAAGTGGGAGTGAGTTCTGCCCTACATTAGTTACTAGCAGTTGCAGCAACCCCACATTTCATAATTGATGTATGGGAAGACATCTGTCCACTGTGAATTCCTATCTAACACACTGAGCAGAAGTAAATGCACTGTACACACATGAAGGGAGCCAGACTCCTGAACAGAGCAGGCCCAGCCTTGGGTTGGGAGTTTACATCTTATTTAATACTTACAGTAATACTCTGCTGATTGTGGATCATTTACAGTGTCATCAATTACTTGAACTAAGGTAGAGAAGCTTCCTGACATGGCAAGATGCATGGCTAGAAAATGATGCTGCTAGAGTTTGAACCTAGATGTGCCTGTGTCCCATACTCAACTGCCTAGGTGTGTTCATCCTGATGAGGATATGGCAACCTAGGCTTTTCTGGACATGTCACCTATGATTACTGTCAGAGACCCCACTTGACTGTCAAAACGTTCTGACCTTTAATCTTGTTCTGATGGTGACTTCCTGTCCAGGTTCTTCTGCCAGATGGGGTCCTCCAGGGTGTTGACTTTGTTCTTCAAATATCTGTGCCACTTGACTTTATTTTCATGCCAGAGTTCATGGAATTAAGTAATATCATCATATAGTTATGAAGATTAGCAGTTCTCTCATCCCTTTGACCTTTTGTTCTTCTGCTGACCAAGACCCCAGTCCCAGGACACTCCAACACCTGCTTTTTCCTCAGCTGACTCCAAGGGGATACTAATCCTGACAGCGGGCACACAGCTTCCCAAGAACTTTCAATCTGATCACCATACTATATTTTGTAATTGAATCATTATTCTACATCCTGTAAGTATTTCAGAATTTTTTATAAGTTTTGACTTGTAAACACTCTCATATTTTCCTTCACTTTCCCTAAAAGGGATCGTCCTTAACTATGCATGCAAATTAGCTATTTTGAGGAAAGTCTTCAGTTCACAGCAATGAAAACTACAAACATTCCTGAAAAGTACCCATTGTTCCTCTTTATTCTATATTCAAATTGAAGAACCATCTGTACCACCCCCCATTTCTGCAAATTATACTGTATTAGCCCTATATTCTCAGAAACTTTGTGACACTGATTATAAGTTCAGTCTTTTCTCCCAGCAGTCTCTACCTCTTCTCCATCTATCCCCTCAGTATCTAAATCCCGTCGCATGTCTGCTGTCTTAAAACAGAACCATCTCTGGGCCCATTTACCTCCAGGATCTTTGTTTCTTTGTTTCCCAAATCGGTAAGAGCAGCAAACATGAGCTATGACTTCCTTACAGCTCATGCGCGGTTGGTTTAGAAGACTATAATGATCTCCTCATGGTTAAACACAGTGATACTGTGAGTTATTTCACAAATACATCATGGGGGGAGGGCTGTAACCATCTTATCTTTGGAAACCAAGGGGGGGCCTTCTCAGGGAGCTTATTCCTCTAGGTTGCTGTGGCATTTTGGTCTCCTGACTCCTTCAACTCTTCTAGTCCCTCTCCTAGAATCTCCTGCCATGTCTCGCCAGAGCAATACCAGGGGACAGCAAAAGGGCCTTCCCAGTCATCTTCCTCTTTCTATAACCATCTGGGCAACCCCACATATTTCTTCAATGGCTTTCCATTCTTCTGTTGCTTTCCGCAATATGACAGTGACCTGAGCCACCAGCAGCCTGGCAGAGGCGGCCTTCGGGGGGCGGGGGGGTGGTGGTGGTGAACAGCTCTAGCTGGAGAGTGCAGGAAGAGGGGGAAAGTGACCGGAATGTCAGCACATGGCTGGCCAGGCGGGAGGTTCTGCTTCTCCGGTGCGCCTTTGAAAAGTGCCTACGCTGGACCCGCACCGAGTGCCCCAACGTGCCCCCATTGGGCCGCCCACCCAGCACCATGTCCTCTGCCCCCAGCCCCGCAGAACCAGCCAGTGACTGCACCGCCTGAGGCTGTGCTGGGTCCATGACCCAACTGCGAGGCACCTGTTTCCACAACAATCTGAGCCCAGCCCACCCCCTGGACCTCGTCCTCTAAGGCTGCCCCAAGAGCTGGTCCAGAGAGGGTGTGGGATGGATGAATGATTCTGTGACACCTCCCCTTCCTCCAGTTCCTGCCATTCTGGAGCCTAAGAAGCACAGGTGAAGCAGCGCTGCAGTCCAGACCGGCTCCTCACAGACTGTGTGGGTGTGGGCAGCTTCCTCCCCAGGACTGGCCCCTGGAAATCCCTGCCCCACCCACATCTCTGCTAACATACAACACAGAACAGGTCACCATTTTCAGCCACCAGTGTGGGACCTCTGTCTCCCCTCCAGTCTGACCCATGTCTTCCCAGAATTCTCACCAGACCCAGCTCAGAGCTGAACAGTGCTGTCATCAACAAGTTCTCCCCACACCAGATTGTGGCCTCTCCCTCCATCCGTCCCCTTGGGGCAGCCTGCCCTCGTTTTGTTGTTTTGTTTTGTTTTCCTCTTATTAAACTTTGTTTTAATGAGAAAACATAGCTCTCAAAATTCTGTGACAGATTTTTGGTCAAGTTGTTTCCATTAAAAAGTACTGATTTTAAAAACTAATAATTTAAAACTGCCACACACAAAACAAAATGGCCCACAAAACATTTTCCTTTCCTAGGGAACCAGCAGTTAGTGTAACGGCTATGTTGCTGGACTCCCACGTAGTCGACCGCGGTTTGCGTCCCGGACCTGGTGGCTTAAAACTCATGCCGGGCGCATGTGCATGCATGCCCAAGATCCCAAGAGGAGAAAGGAGAAGGGTTTGCAGAGTGACCATCCCCTCTGGGGGGTGATTTCTTGCTTTCTGTCTCTCTGTCTCTCTGTCTCTCTCTGTTTGTCTGGTGAGCACACGCGCCCTATAGCGAAAACCTCTCAAAAAAAAAACCAAAAAAAAAAAAAAAAAACATTTTCCTTTCCTTTTGAAGGTTTTCTGATGCATTGTTATCATTAACCAGACTTTTACTATTAAACTTAAATGGCCAATTGAGACGAACAGTTCTGAGACTGTTCCTCCACCACTGATTAAGACTGGGGTGGCAGGGATCAAGGATATTCATTCAGCCTTCTGAGCTTTCTGGGTAGACTTGGTGACCTTGCCAGCTCCAGCAGCCTTCTTGTCCACAACTTTGATGACACCTACAGCAACTGTCTGTCTCATATCATGAACAGTAAAATGACCCAGAGGAAGATAGTCAGAGAAGCTATCAACAAACATGGGCTTGTCAGGAACCATATCAACAATGGCAGCATCACCAGATTTCAAAAATTTAGGGCCACCTTCCAGCTTTTTACCAGAACAGTGATCGATCTTTTCCTTCAGCTCAGCAAACTTGCAAGCAATGTGAGCTGTGTGACAACCCAGTACAGGGACACAGCCAGCACTGATTTGGCCTAGATGGTTCAGGATAATCACCTGAGGAGTGAAGCCAGCTGCTTCCATTGGTGGGTCATTTTTGCTGTCACCAACAACATTGCCACATTGAACATCTTTGATAGACACGTTCTTCACCTTGAAACCCACGGTGTCCCCAGGAAGAACTTTACTCAGAACTTCATTGTACATTTCAACAGACTTTGCTTCAGTTGTCACATTGATTGGTGCATAGGTGACCACCATACCAGGTTTGAGCAAGCCTGTCTCTACTCTGCCGACAGGGACAGTGCCAATACCACCAACTTTGTATACATCCTGGAGGGGCAGACACAAGGGCTTGTCAATTGGAGGAGTTGGTGGCAGGATGTAATCCAGAGCTTCAAGCAGTGTAGTTCCACTGGCATTGCCATTTTTATGGGTGACTTTCCACCCCTTGAACCATGGCATATTAGCACTTGGCTCCAACATGTTGTCACCATTCCAACCAGAAATTGGTACAAATGCTACAATGTCAAGATTGTAGCCAATTTTCTTAATGTAGGTGCTAACTTCTCTAACAATTTCCTTATATCTCTTCTGACTGTAGGGTGGCTCAGTAGAATCCATTTTGTTAACACCAACAATTGGTTGTTTCATACCCAGTGTGTAAGCCAGAAGGGCATGCTCACGGGTCTGCCTGTTCTTGGAGATACCAGCTTCACCAACACCAGCAGCAACAATCAGGACAGCACAGTCAGCCTGAGATGGGCCTGTAATCACGTTCTTGATAAAGTCTCTGTGTCCTGGGGCATTGGTGAAAGTCACATAATACTTGCTGGTCTCAAATTTCCACAGGGAGATATCAATGGTAACACCACGCTCCTATTCAGCTTTCAGTTTATCTAAGACCCATGTATATTTGAAGGAGCTCTTTCCCATCTCAGCAGCCTCCTTCTCAAATTTTTCGATGGTTCTTTTGTCAATCCCACCACATTTGTAGATCAGATGGCCAGTAGTGGTGGACTTGCCAGAATCTACGTGTCCAATGACAATGATGTTGTTATGGGTCTTCTCCTTTCCCATTTTGGCTTTGATTTAGCATTGGTTTTCATGACATCTGTGTTCTGGTGGCAAACCTGTTGTGAAAAGACCCCTAGTTCTGAAGTCACTGGATCAAGACATGTACCTCTCTACAGAACAGACAGCAGAGAGGCCACTCTTGGTGTTCTGTACAAGCCGCCTCTGCACCTGCCACACCCCTCTGCTGTTCGCAGACTTCAAGGGCTGGATTCCAGGCCATGTCCCCGCCAATGCGTCAGTTCCTGTCACAGCAGGCCACTTTTTCCCCTTCACTGCCAGGCTCAGACCTGGAAGTCCTGGCAGACAAGCAGGGATGCTCCTGAATTTAACCAACCTTGACCTTGCCCTGCTCCAATTGTTTCAAAACTGGCAATCCACAGTCCAAACTTTCCTGCTCCCTCCAGTTCCTTTGCATGCCCCCCTCCCCCTGCCCCCCATGTGTTGGGTAAATGGAAGGAGTCGCCCTGCTCAGAGAAGCGCCCTGTCTGCCCTGGCAACTGCCCTGGCCCCAGAGAAGTTCATGTGGTTTCCTCATTTCAAAGTTCCCAGAGCACTCACTGGGGTTAAAAGTATAGGTGCCCTGGGAAGACTGCGACTACTGGTCTCTACTGTCAGCCAATCTGTCCCCCCACTACCTGAAGCACAAGGCGCCAAGCCCTTCCAGTGCTGTGGTCCACCACTGCATCTCCCCTTCTAAAACCTGCCACGTCAGCGGAAGAGGGGCCAGAACTAGTGCTGTCCAGGCTATCATCTCTGCTGGCAGGCCAGGGACAGCCATTGCAGCTACAAATTTAGTGATTCTTATAAAAAAAGAAAAAGAGAAGACCTCTAGAAATGCATATTTCGTATATCTGAGAAAACAAGAAATACATTGCAGTAATATCAAGTGCTTGGCATTTTTTATATATTTTTAAAATCTTAATTTATTTTTACATTTTTCCACAAAATTTACTTTACATATCAAAAAAATTTAACTCATACTTCATAGTTTTCTAAAGTTAATAAACAACTTTCAAAATTTCAAAATAGTCTTTATAATTTTGTATAATTTTGTTTATGACTCTATAACATCAGAAACAGCATGGTTTTAAATATTTTTGAGAAAATATTTACATCAACTACTCAAATTGTTGAAAAGCAAATGCCCAGCACACCAGTCACAAATAAACCTTCTCAGTTCAGCCCTGCTCAAGTGTATTCTGTGATATATCATCTGCTAGCAAAGATTAGTCTCTTTTTCTTCCTTCAAAGTCTTTCTCAATACAATTCTCTGATGTGGTTGCTCTTTTGCAATCTCTACAGGTTACAATACTGGGCTGGAAAAGCCCAGGTTATTTTATGTTATAAATTCTTTCATATATCTTCCCAAATCCTCTCTGCCAGGCAGAACTATTTATGGTACCAGACCATCTTTCTAAGAGCTTCTGTTAGCTTAATTGAGATCCACCTTAGTTCCATAGTTTTCTAATTAATCTTCAGATATGACATTTCAGTCAAAGCCCTGTTTAATAATGAGTATTTCTGATTTCTGATTCAATGCTACAAGCATTATTGAACTTATGCAAATAACCCTTTTGCCACAAAATAAGAATATTCCCAAATATTTTCTAATTCCACAGGGATGAAGAAGGAAGAAAAGCTTATGTTTCCATTTAAAGAAACAAACAAGAAAAATATTTTAACATATTGCTAAACCAAAAACAAAGCATACTAAAAAAAAATCAGTAATGTTTTACTCAAAAGTCATAAAATTCTATTTTGCCAGTTCAGTCTTACGTTCAGACTCTTCTGCTGAATAAGCAGTGTTGCTGTGGTCCAATTTTTCCATTTAAATCCTGGGAGTTAACATTCTCTATTGTTATTGCTATTTCTTGTCCCTAGCATTAAAGTGGTCATTTTCTTGGTTGCCTTTTGTTCTCTTATTTATGTATGTATCTTTAGTTGCACTGGTCAAGCACTCCTTTCAGAATTTCTTGAAGAGTGGGTCTACTATTGGCAAATTCTTTCAGGTCTTGTTTATCTGAAAATGTTTTTTATTCTTTCTTTCCATATGAAAGATAATCTTGCTGGGTATAGTATTTTCAGTTGAAACCATTTTTCACTTAACATTTTTAATATATTTTCCCATTCTTTCCTTGCTCGCATTGTTTCTGATGAGAGGTCTGAGGTTAGCCTGATAGGATAACTTTTATAAGTAACCTGACGTTTCTCTCCTGCCAATTTTAGTATCTTGTCTTTGTCTGTAGATTTGACCAGTCTGGCTATGATGTACCTTGGAGAAGATCTTTTTGGGTTGATTCTATTAGGGATCCTTTGTATTTCTTGGGTCTGGATATTTGAATGCCTCTTTAGATTTGGAAAGTTTTCTTCCAAAATTTCATGGAATAGATATCAATATCCTTATTAGTTTCTTCACCTTCTGTTTGGGCGCTTAATGCTGTCTAGTATTTCTCATATAGCATTCTCATTTTTTGGAGTTATTTTTTCAGTTCTTTTAGTTGTTTTTTCTAGGTCAGAGGTTTTACCTTTAACATACGAGATTAGATTTTCTGCATGGATTGATCTGCTTTTAATATTTTCGAGGGATGTTTTGATTTCCTGAAGGGCAGCCATCATCTCTAATAGCTCTGTTTGATTTTTTTTTCATGGTGTGTATTTCCTCTTTCAGATCATAAAAGAACTTCAACACCTCCTGGAACTCTTTGTCTCTTTTCTCCTGCATTTTCTGGAGTTCATTATCTCTCAGCTCTTGCATCTCATTTAGTTTTGTCAATATGAATATTCTTAAGTCTTTATCAGACATTTCCAAGAATTCTACTCTAGTGTTTGTAGATGATGAGCTATTGTTCCTTTCTGTTATGGGAGAGACATTTTCTTGGTTTCTCATAGTTAGGTTTGATTTGGGAGCGGCGGCAAAGTTAGAGGCAGCAAAGGAGAAAATACCAGAGTCAGGCCTTGGGGTTTAATAAAACCAGCATAATTTATTTTGCACTCTTGGATGAGGTCCTGAGGTCCTGGGGGAAAGTGAAAAACCAACCCACCAGGTCTGGCCCTTGAACTACAGTCAGTCACATGGGAGTCAGCACCCTTAACCACCATGCCACCTGCCAGCCCCTCATTTAATGTTTTAAAAGCTCATTTTTCTTACTGGCAAGCATGAACAATAATAATTATAAACTCACCTCATAGGATTGCTGAAAACATACATCATGGTCACATACATTTTCAAACAGAAAACTGGAATACAACTTTGGATTCTTCCAAGAACTCTGCAGCATCGGGACCACCTGTTACTGGCCAGATGCTCCAGGAATGTATCTTCCAAAACCAGAACAGATGGACAGTGATGTCGCCATCACTCCTACCTTCTTGGAGCTGGGGAGGTGAGTCAGCAGTGCAGCCATGGAGAGTCTCACATTCAGGACATGTCAGAGCAGGAACAGGTGAACAGAATAATCCATGGCAACACAAGCACTGCCCAGCAGAGACCCATCTGCAAACTTGCTCTGCAAATGTCCAGACTGCTTTGAAAGAATGGTCCAGGGGAGAGAAACCTACTAGGAGAAAGATCAGACAGAGAGACAGTCTGTTTTGTGAATGAGACCTTCAAGCAGGCTACTCAGGGAGGTGGGTGGGAGCTGCATGATATCTGGCCCATTGTCCGATCCACTGCTTTTCTTTGTTAACCAACATCATTACGACCCTGAGGTCCATGGTATCTGATGGGTTCAGGCATAGTACTCAGAGGGACTACAAAGCTCATGACATTGGCTGCAGCATTTGTGTGTATGCACACGTGTGCACTTGTACAGGCACACATGCACACACAAGAACAGCCTGTAAAGTTTGTCTGAAACTCACGGAATTGATGGCATAAATGTGTCATACAGCCAGTGAATCACTTAAGTCCCTTCTCAACTCTCTCATCAGACTTTCTATCACTACGAAGTATACTCTGAGAATTTCAATATTCCAAACTGGATCATTATGAGAACTAACTCATAAGGGAAACAACGTCCTCATCTCCATAGAGCTCAATTCTGTGCAGGCAATAAAATGTATACTATTAAAAGCCAACAGCCTTGTACAACTGTGTAGCAATAAAAATAATTAGGGGGGCTGGTCCAGAGCATTGGGTGAGCAGGCCATAGTGCCGAAGGGGCCATTGGCTAGTAGGTACCCCCTCAGGACTTGGTGGTCCAGGGCTGCCTGAGTCTGAGATTTGGGCCCCCCCATCTGAGGTCCAGATCACCAAGGGCACTGGCCCGGCCTGGCACATGCACACCCTGAGTGGCTACTCAGTGTACTGACCACAGGTACAGAGACCTCTATGTGCTCAGGCAATGGTGACTTCACTGTGTGGGGACTCAGAAGCCTGAGGTGCCTCTAGACCTGTAGTCCAGAGTCCCTGCTCCCAGATGAAGTGACCTCTGCTAAAGTGTGGCCATCCAATGGGACAGAACATCATTTAGACATTTACAGCCGACTTGTGGATACGGGGGGAAAGGTTTCAGAAACTTCTCCTGCTGTGGTCAAAGACCAGAGAGCACTTGGAATAAAGCCCAGATAAGAGGGGGAATGAGTGACTGTCTCACTGCAGCATGCTGAGAAATGCGGGACAGCTGGAGCACACACTGATGAATCACCGTTTGCTGCAGCTACTACTAATGGACCTGTACCAAGCTTAATTAGAACAAAAAGGTTTTAATCCTAAAACTCCTGAAAATTATAAAAGACTTAGAAGTGTGAAAAAAGTGACTACAGAGCTCCAAAGGCAAAGAACAACTGCAGGCAATGATGTGCCTGTTCTCTTACTTGGATCCAGTGGTTCACTGATGCACAGTCCCACAGCTAAAGTGACAGTGGTCATCATGGCACCGTGGAAAAGACAACAGGAGATGAAGGGGACAGGGGAAATCTGTTCCTTACCGCTCCCCAAATGGAACAGTGTCTCGATGGCCCAGCTAGCACTGTGTAAAGCGTCCGTGAACATCTCACGATACTTGTGTTTGGGTGAATCGTTTGCTGTTGGTTTACACTCATCTATTGATCTTCGTGGAAAGTCTGAATGTGGAAATCAGAAAAGGAAATCGATAGGCTCCATGAATGTAATAGAAGTGACATGCGCATTCCTTCACCTGACAGTATTCCTGCCTCAGCACCTTTCAATTGTCTCAGTCAGTTACGTCCTCAGGATCCATGAGTAATCTTTCAAGGGAGGAAATAACCTGTGGAGGAGAGACTCGGTGAGATGGTCACCCAGATGCAGAGGAAGGTGAAGGCCCAGCTAAGGGTGTTCTATGAGGCCTAGGGCTTGGCTCCTGCCTTGTCACAGTGAAAGGCTGCCACTTGGTACCCTCAAGACCTTGGAGTTCCTCCGCAGAGAGAAAAAGAACGCCATAGGATGGAGACACACCTCTAAATAAAAACAAAAGGAAGAGAGCCGCAGCAGGAAGTTCATGGGGCTGAAGCTGCAGGTGTAGTTGGAGAGCAGAGGGCAGCGATGGCCAGATCAGCATCTGGTCTGAGACTCTTAATTATGGGGAGTCCTCAGATGCTGATTATTTTTCTCCTGATAATCCTAAGGAAAGTTCTTCAGAGAATCTTCCTACAAATCTCCACCCTCATCAAATCCTGCTCAATTTAACTGTAGAAGACTTTCTAAGAGGAAGAGAATAAGCATATGAGAAAGTGAATTTGTCCACATTGGTCAAAAATATAAAACCAAATAGATCAGTTACTAATTTAACAGCAAAAACTAGCTAGTCCTCAGAAACCTGCAAATGATGATGACAACTTCAAATTGCATCGCTGCTGAGGAAACAGGTCCACTGAGGAAACCCTATGGTGTTACAGACAGGCTGGCCCCAGCAGTGAGAAGACACTGGTGCAGAGGAGATTCCTCTTATATTATTCACAACCCTGCTCATTTAAAAGGGCATCACAGTCACTTAACACCTTTGAAAAGAAATGGTAAAGAAATAAGATGACCGATTGACACAGAAACCATACAGAAAGAAGGCCCCACTTCCAAACTCTGAACCTTCTAAAGGTGACACACAAAGTGGTTATGAGCTAGACATATTCATAGAATTTAGCACCTTTCATGAGAACAAATTGAGAACAAATGTGTGATTATGAAACCATACTGCAAAATGAAGTAAGGAATGTAGTCTCTAGAAATATTAATTATGACAGTCTTTAGGACTGAGAAAAGCAAAAATGTGAAAAGACTAGGTTCATGGGAGGTAGTATTACATATTGCTTACTGCTGTAAAACAAATGTTTTTAATGTTGATAGAGCTCGAACTGAAGCTGTAAGAATCGTGGCTTGCTAGCATTATGATGTATTGCAGGATTTACCTTTTGATGCTTTCCTAAACCCTACTTCAACTTGTCTGACGTTTAAGTATTTGAGATGTTTACTGGAAAACTTCTAGGTTCCACTTTCTTATAAGATTAAGTAATAAGTGAATAATTTAAGTTGGGTTGAAATTGGAATCATGTGGAAGTTGTTTTTTTCTTTTTTCTTTTTTTTTCTTTTTTTTTTGGAGAGGTTTTTGCTATAGGGCGCGTGCGCTCGCCAGACAGACAGAGAGAGACAGAGAGATAGAAAGCAGGAAATCACGCCCCAGGGGGCATGGCCACGCCGCAATCCCTTCTCCTCCATTCTCCTCTCGGGATCTTGGGCACACACGCACACGTGCCCGGCGTGAGTTTAAGCCGCCGGGTCCGGGACTCGAACCGCGGTCGACTACGTGGGAGTCCAGCGACATAGCCATTACGCTAACTGCTGGTCCCTGGAAGTTGTTTTTCATTTTCAAAAAAGGTTAACTGGTGACGGTGTGGGAGAGCCAAGATGGCGCCAGTGGAGCACATTGTGATGGACTTCAGAGATTTCCTGTGGGATGCGCCTCTGCAGGATGAAAGGAAGAACATCTCCACATCTAGGAGGTGGTCAGCGAGGTTTGGGACAAGGCCACGCGCAGGCAGCTCGTGGTGCTGCCCTACAAGCTGCGGTTCAAGGAGCCCTCTCCGGAGTACATGCGGCTGGTGACTGCATTTTCAAAGAAAACTGGAGACTGTCCCAGCCTCTTTGCCACAGGCATCCACGTGTTGGCACTCACTTCCCAGTTAGAGGCAGAATTTGTTGGGGTGTCTCACCTAAAACAAGCACCAGAAAAGTCTCACTCTAAACCTCCACAAGAAGCAGTAGATCACGGACACCCAGCAGGTGAGCCCAAGAACCTGGAATGTCGTTCTTTCATGTCCTGGGGAAACCCTCTGCCTAGCAGTGACCGTGAACTGCAGGAGCTGCTGACTGACAAAGATGAGGATGTTCCAAGTGAGGAGGAAGATGAAGAAAATGGGTTTGAGGAAATGAGAGAGGAAGGCAGTGATGATGACGGGGGTGGGAGGGTCACCCCCAGCAACATCAAGCAGATTGGGCGAGAATTGGAGCAGCCTGATGTCCCCAAGGACGTGCAGGTCGGCTGCGTGACCACGGACCTCCATGCAGCACGGTCTGCTGCAGGTAGGGCTGCACATGCTGGCGGTGAACGGCATGCTGACCTGCAAGGCCCGGAGCTACATCTTGGTGGCCACGGCTGTTTCAGAGCAACATCTGACATGAGCCAAGTGTTCTGTTCACACTGAGGGAACAGGACTCTGAAGAAAGTGTCTGTGACAGTCAGTGACGACTGCACCCTGCACATGCACTTCACCCACAACCCCAAAGTGCTGACTCCCCAAGGCCTCCCCTACTCACTTCCCACTCCCAAGGGGGGGCAAGTCTGCTGTCAACCCTCACCTGACCGAGACCAGCTTCCCTCAGCTGTGACTCTCCTGGAATGCCAGGCAGAAGACCAAGGTCTTTCCCCCAGACTGCACAGCCGGGGTCTCTCTCTTTGCAGAGAACAACATCTCTAGCCTATCAGCCACCCTGCAGGTCCAGGCACTAGAGGAGATGCTTAAACCCCAATGCTTCCAGAAAGAAGTTTGTGAAGAAAAGGTGAAGAGCAGGCTTCTGCAAACAAACCGGGGTGCCAGACCACGGAGCTCTGGCTGCTCCTTCCAGCTGTGTTGTGCCAGAATCCTCTGGGTGCACATGACAGGGCTGCCTCAGGACTAGCCCAGTGTCAGGCTGTGATGGAGCTATGCAAGCCCTTGGCCTGTGCACTCCCAGCACAGGATTCCTGCCACAGGAAGGAGAATTTGGTGACAACACAAGGACAGTGCTGAAGCAGACCTTCAGAGAAGGAATTTTCCAGATGATAGTACTTTTTTAATGTGGTTGCAAATGCTTCTGTGTGTTTTTATCAAACAGACCAAATTTTTGCTTCCTAGGTAATTTGAAGGCAAACATTTAAGCTGTATATTCAAGGCTCAACCATTTAGATTTATCATTTTGCCAGAAAATAAAAGTATGTTATAATTAAAAAACATTAACTGGTTTGTGACAGCTTATTCTGTCAAAAGATTAATATTTGAAAGATGAAAGATGATTCTTATCTGCAACCAGTCTTGTAATTTATTCATTTATTTATTTATTTTAGAGAGATGAAAGCAAGAAATCACCATTTTGGGGGAATGGCCATGCCGCAATCCCTTCTCCAGTCTCCTCTCGGGATTTTGGGCACACATGCACATGTGCCCAGCTTGAGTTTTAAGCCTCCAGGACTGAGAGTCAAACTACAGTAGACTACATGGGAGTCCAGCATATAACCATTGTACCATCTGCCAGTACCTCAGTCTTGTGATTCAATTGTTTGAATAGGCCATTTAATTATCTATTCTTACCTAAGTTGTTGGGCTATTTTGGTTTTTATTTTTAAGATAACTGTTTTGATTTCCCTTCAACTTTAACAATGTTTTCTTTTTAAAAAAATATTTATTTTATTTTATTTTATTTGTTATTATTATTAATTTGACCAGAGAGAGAGAAAGTGAGAAGTAAGCCACCAGGTCCATGACTCGAACTGTGGTCAGTCATGCGGGAATCTAACACCTTAACCACAGCACCTATCAGCCCCAACAATGTTTCCTTAAGAAGTGAGTAAACTCCTTTCTGCAAGACTGTTTGAAATAGTGTATTGGGAACTGAAGTAAAAATACAAAATCCTCCATTCTCTGTCATAAGAGATTCATAAATAATTCTGGAAAATATAATGAGGTTTGTCTTTTATATTCATTTTACCTGCCTGTATATGATATTGATATAAATTATGTTTATTTCTTATTTTTTCTTGTATTATAATTTTCTCCCCTTAGAATCAGTCACTGTAGTTATAGAGATATCATAGAAAATACTGTTGTCAGGATCAGCAGATGGAGTAATGGTTATGTAGCTGGACTCCCATGTAGTCAACCGTGGTTTGAATCCCAGACTTGGCAGCTTAAAACTCATGCTGGGTGTGTGTGTGTGCATGCCCAAAGTCCTGAGAAGAGAATGTAGGCAAAGTCCTGAGAAGATAATGGAGGAGAGGAACTGTCTCTCTGTCTCTGTCTCTCCAAGTGTACATGCCCTATAGTAACAATCTCTCTCTCTCTAAAAAAAATACTGTTGTCATGTTTTGCAATAGGGTATATGCACTTGCTGGAAAGGCATGGTGAGAGGGAAAGTGAGAAAGTCACTCCCTCAGGGGGATGGTCACACAGCAGTTAGTTCTCCTCCTGGGATTTTGGGCAAGCACTCATGCACACACATCTAGTGTGATTTTCAAACTGCTTGGTCCAGGATTTGAACCGTGGCCAATTATGTGGGAATCCAGTGTCTTGACCACCCTGCCACCCACTGCCCCCTACTGTTGTCTTTTGAAGCTGTGAGATGTTCTTATTCTCAGATGTTTTTAAACTTGACACAAACTCATGCTATCTTTTTTAAAACCTTACTGTAATAAAATAGTTCTAAATTAGGGAGATTTTTTTACTCAGTTGAATAGTTTTTGGAAAAGTACAGCATAGTGGAAATAAAATAGAATGCCCTGAAAAAAATAATTGGACTGGCTTATTAGGGAATTCCAAGAGATCACTGCAAAATCGACTGCTGGGGAATTTTTTTCCCTGATAGGGCCGTCATGAGGAGATGCATGAGATGCATTTTCTAGGGAAGTGATTTCAGGCAGAAGTTACCGAGTCTTAGTACAGACAGCGCTCAGGCCTCAGCTTGCACTGCTGGCAGGGAGCTCAGTACGGGTCTGCAGGGCAGCAAGCACTGAGGACGGCAGTGCCCAGTGACCAGAGGCCAGCTGCCAAGTGCGCTTCAGAGTCTGAGCCAACAGGGGGAGCTGGTGGCCGGTGTGGGACAGGGCATTCAAGGGTGACGGGCGTGGGCTGCAGGGAGAGCTGGTTTGCAGAGCTGCTGTGTCCACATTGGAACAATGAGGGAACCGCTGACGGTTGTTGTGATTGACTGGGAAGCTCAGAGTCCCCAGTGGGAGGTCAGTGCATAGCTGGGTTCACACGATCTTGCACGCAGCGCACTTCTGAGTCATCACGGAGGGAGCCACTGCTCCTTACTGGTCCCCTGTCCTGGGTCATCACAGAGGGAGCTACTGCTCCTAACTGGTTTCCTGCCCTGCAATCCTCAACCACTGCTCTGGTCTCACATCCTAGATGCTTCTCATGGGCATCTGTGTGGTTCCTTACACTTGGTCCTGCAGGGAACAATGCTGCATTGTTTAGAAACTCTCCTGTCATAATTTCAACAAGTTGGTATCTCAATATCCATTTTTAGGCTTGACACCAGTTATTTGATACCAGTTAGTTGTTCCTCCTCAGTTTGGCAGTTCCACCTCCCATCCCTGTGAGCCTGGTTCCTGTTTGGCCCACTGTCCCTCCTCTCCCTTAGCCAGGACACAAGGCATCTGGCAGCTGCTGAGTGATAAGACCTAACAGCAGGGGCCAGCCAGGGAGGGAGAGTAGAATGAGGCCCAGGGGCAAGAAGCAAGTCCCCAGAATTCCCGCCCTCCCACCAAGTAACAGTTCAGCGTCTCTGCTCTCCCTGCTGCTGCCAGGCACCCATGATGAGTAGGTGGGGGTCTGAGAGGGCCGGGAGCCTCGCCTCCTCCTGCCCCCGCCCTGCAACCCAGAGCTGCAGCCACAATGACTCTCTCATCAGCTCAGGAGGACAGATTTGATAATGGGCTGCACTGATGGTAAAGAAAGAAAAAGCGCAGCCATTAAATAAACATAGAACGGAAACCCACCAGAGCCAGCTACTGCAAGTCTGAGCCGTTATGGATCAGATGCACTGCGGTGGCACCTCATCCTCAGCAGAGGGAAGGCCCAGGTCAGCCGTCTTTCCAGAGCACCATTCGATGGGTGCTCCTCATTCTACAGCGCCAAGCTCACATCCTGCTGGTTTAGCAGGCGGTGGTACTGTGTCTGTGGTCTTCTGTGATTATGCAGCTAGAACTACAGGAGACCTTTCACTTAATAAGGGTGGAAGAGCTCACATAACTAACGCAGGAGACTGATGGGAGCATGATCGATTTCTACAGCAAAGAGTGGCACGTTCCCAGAAATTATGTGGGCCTGCAGAGCCCACTCAGGTAGAAGGCTGGTATTTGGGAAAACGGGGAGAAAAGATGCGAAAGATTACTTCTGAATTTTGGAAATCAAGGAGCTATGTTCCTAGTAGGAGAGAGTGGAACTACTAGAAGTGCTTGTTCCCTCTCTACTCGAGATTGGGAAGACGGGTGGAAAACACTACCTCATTAGAAGCCTGACTCAGGGCTGCTGCGACAATGACCAGAGCACAGTGTGACACTTTGCAGACACTGGCGGGACAGAACACAGAGCATGCTGATGGTTTATGCTGCAGAATAACAGCTGCATGTCCAACATGAAACCCCAGGCTTAAGGTCTACAAAAGATGCTTGGGAAATCCCTCGAGAATCTTTGTGAGTGGAAGTTAAATTAGGACAGGATTTTTTGGTGAAATGTGGATGGGAATGTGGAAGGGATCCAAAAAGCAGCAATCAAAACACTAAACCAGGTACAATGATGCCAGAAGCTTTTTTTTTTTTTTTTTTTTGAGAAGTTTTTGTTCTAGGGCGCGTGTGCTCACCAGAGAGACAGAGACAGAGAAACAGAAAGTGGGAAATCACCTCCAAAGGGAGATGACCACACTACAATCCCTTCTCTTCCATTCTCCTCCCGGGATCATGGGCACGCACGCACATGCACCCAGCGTGAGTTTAAGCCACAGGGTCTGGGACTTGAATCGTAGTAGACTACATGGGAGTCCAGCGACATAGCCATTACGCTAACTGCTGGTCCAAGCTTTTCTTCAAGAAGCTCAGATGATGAAAAGATTAAGACATGATAAGCTTGTTCCAGAATGTCCTGTTGTTTCTAAAAAGCCAGTTTACATTGTCACTGAAGTTACATGAGCAGGGAGTTTGTCAGAATCCCTTGACGGGGCGTGCCCCGACCCTCAGGACAGTCGAACGGGTACCTGGGTGAGGATGGTGAAAACCGGGATCCTTTGTGTTTAGGCTGGTCAAGTTCTTACTGACACACAGAGTGGAGACAAGATGAGGTGCTGATCAAGTCTTCCGTTTATTGCAGAACAAACAGTGCTTTATATACAGGCTGGTGGGCACACCAATTGGTTGCCCAAAAATGAGATACAACAGTATGAGCCAATCATTGATGTGGGTGGATCTCGCATTACCTAGCAACAGTTGGTTACATGATTTCTTTTTTTTTTTTTTTTTTTTTCTTTTTTTGGAGAGGTTTTTGCTATAGGGCGCGTGCACTCGCCAGACAGACAGAGAGAGACAGAGAGATAGAAAGCAGGAAATCACCCCCCAGGGGGGATGGCCACGCCGCAATCCCTTCTCCTCCATTCTCCTCTCGGGATCTTGGGCACGCACGCACACGCGCCCAGCGTGAGTTTAAGCCGCCGGGTCCGGGACTCGAACCGCGGTCGACTACGTGGGAGTCCAGCGACATAGCCATTACGCTAACTGCTGGTCCCTGGTTACATGATTTCTGAGATATGGTTTGCTCAATGAGGAAGTGAAGCCTAAGATTTCTAAGATGGCAGACAGTTCTCAAGAAGCTCCCAAGATGGCTTCCATATGCAATGCCCTCCACAGGGGCGGTGGGAAATACTTGAAGTTCCCACAGCTTGTTGACAGGGCCACTCAGATTGCTGGCGGAGGGCGTATACTGAAAGAAGGAACTGTATTCACCAAGATCTTGGGCTGCTAATATTCTCAAAGGAGGAAATCTTGTGTGCAAAACTGCAGGTTTGGGGCTAGCAAGGTCAGTTGAAGACAGTGAATACACACAAGACAAGGTGCCGAATTTCCAATCAGATGGACAGGTACCGAGGCTGTGCTTTATGGTCAGTTTCCAGAAAAGTCTGAGGTGTGGTCATATGGAACTCTACAAATAGAACCAGTCAAGTGTCGTACCCAGGTCTGGTAGACCAGAAAGTGCGGAGCAGGGGGGACGCAGGTGCAGGATGCCCTGCCCTCAGGACTGCCCAGAAGCCCTCCATGAATTGATGACTGTAGGGAGAACGACCCTGATGAAAGGGTAACATGTTAATGTATACAGTCCTTTTGGGAAAACTATTTCACTGCTACAGAGGCTCAGTACCAGCCAGGAGAAAATTCATAATCCAAGTAGCCCATTTGAATATACAAATGTGCCAGAATGCTAAGAACTTGTGAGGAGTTCCTCACCAACACAGAGGAATCAAAAGAAGAAAGTCTTGGGACCAGCAGTTTGCATAATGGCTATGTCGCTGGACTCCCATGTAGTCGACCACGGTTCAAGTCCCGGACCCGGTGGCTTAAAACTCACGCCAGGAACGTGTGCGTGCGTGCCCAAGATCCTGAGAGAATGGAGGAGAAGGGATTGCGGTGTGGCCATCCCCCCTGGGGGGTGATTTCTCGCTTTCTGTCTCTCTGTCTTTCTCTGTCTGTCTGGTGAGCACACATGCCCTATAGGAAAAAAAAATGGTAATGGTAAACTGGAATTTCTGGTATGGTTGCACAAAACCACTTTTTCCCCCTAGTGTTAAGCTCTAAAGTACCAATGCTGAATTTTCCATTATATTTTAACGTCCAAAGAAAATAGAGATAAGGGACCAGCAGTTGGCTTAATGGCTATGTCACTGGACTATGTCCACCCAAGATCCCGAGAGGAGAATGGAGAAGAGATTAGGGCGTGGCTATCCCCCTTGGGGTGTGATTTCTCACTTTTTTTTCTCTCTGTCTCTCTGGCAAGCACACATGCCCTATAGCAAAAACCTCTCCAAAAAAAGAAAAAGAAAACAAAATAGAGATAAGATATTCATAGTAATGCGGGTGATAACATGGCAATAAGGCTATAATTTATCAGTCATTCCTTTGTTTTTTTTTCACCAAACACAGAATTATTGAAATTATTGGGGACAGCAGATGCCATAATGGTTATGTCACTGGACTCCCACATAATAGACTGGTTTGAGTCCTGGACCCAGCAACTTAAAACTCATACCAGGCTTGTATGCACACATGCCTAAGATCCAGAGAGGAGAATGGAGGAGAAGGGATTGTGGCATGGCTATCCCCCGAAGGGTGATTTCTTCCTTTCTTTTGTCTCTCCAATGAGTACATGTACCCTATAGCAAAAATATCTCTCTAAAAAAAGATTTGTTAAAATTATTTACTGTTGGTACCAGCTGATGGCATAATGGTTACATCGCTGAACTCCCACATAGCTGACTGCAGTTTGAGTCCCAGACCCCACAGCTTGAAACTTATGCCAGGCACATGTGCACGTGTGCTTCAAATCCCAAGGCCAGACTGGAAGAGGACGGGCTGCAGAGTGTCCATCCCCCAAGGGGTGATTTCTGGCTTTCTCTTTCACTGTCTCTCTCTGTCTCTCCAGTAAGCACACATGCCCTATAGCAAAACTCTCTCTCAAAAATATTATTTATTGTTTTAGACAAAACTTGAGAGGTAAAAAGTTACATGCTAATGAAATCTAAAGTTGAGAAACTTCATGGGGCCAAATAATTCCATTCCGGTTTTTAAACATGTCTTGCAGTTATTATTCTCAAGTGTTTTCTAAGGCAAACCATCAAATACAATTCTAATATAAATGTCCTTTGCATGGAAACAGGCCAGATTTTTCAGAAGCATAAAGAATATGGAAGGCATTGAGAACAGAGGATAGCATAATGGTTACATCACTGGACTCTCATATAGTCAACCACAGTTCAAGTCCCGAAAACAGTGGCTTCAACCTCACACCAGAAATGTGTGTGTGTGCGCACACATTCCCAAGATCCCGAGCAGAGAATGAAGGAGAAGGCATTCCGGCATAACCCTCCTCCCTGGAGGTGATTTCTTGTTTTCTCTCTCTCTGTCTCTCTGGCGAGCCTTATAGTAAAAAATCTCTCTCAAAAAAAAAAAAAGAACAAAAATATGAGCAGCATCTAAAACTTGATTAAATGTATATCAAGTAGTTGCATTTGAAAATATGCATATGCTCATACTCATATTTATGGAACTGGAAAGCAGAATAAGAAATTTCTCATTTCAGTTATTTTCTGAATAGTTTAATTTAGAATAATAAAAGTAATTAAAAAGTGAGTTCATCTTTTATGAGGTTGTATTGATTTTTTTAAAGACAACTATAATTGAAACTGTAATTTCATTTTATTGTAATCAAATTGAGGGGGAATCTTTTAATCTTTAGACAGCATGAAAAGTAAGACCAAGCATTTAGACAGTCTTTTTTTTTTTTTTTAAGAAATTTTTGCTATAGAGTGTGTGTGCTCATGAGAGAAAGAGAGCCATAGAGGCAGAAAGCAAGAAATCATCCCCCCACCGAGGGAGTGATTTATTACATGCTATAATCTCCTATCCTCCATTCTCTTCTCAGGATTTTGGGCACAAATACACACACATGCACCTGGGATCAGTTTCAAGCTGTTGGGTCTGAGACTCAAACCACGGTCAACTATGTGGGCGTCCAGCGCCTTAACCATCATGCCACCTGCTGGTCCCTAAACAGTACTTTTTGAAACTCTACCTGGTACTGGGAGACATTGCTAATCTGGTCTATGGTAATGGCTGCCACATATAGAAAATATCACTAGATCTGGGACTAGATGCACTTTTGCTCAAAGTGATTATAGAGTAAGAGAGAGGAAAATATATTTAGGTGCTACTTTATAGGATGCATAAAGTTAGACTTGTGTTCATGGGAATGTGTATGTCACCTGTGTTTGCTATGAGGGTATTTGGATTGATTAGGGTC
Source organism: Tupaia tana (assembly GCA_026018925.1). Taxonomy (NCBI): domain Eukaryota; kingdom Metazoa; phylum Chordata; class Mammalia; order Scandentia; family Tupaiidae; genus Tupaia; species Tupaia tana. The sequence goes on from JAKSZU010000024.1 coordinate 2,889,261, forward strand.
TTTGGTGATTCAATAAAATGTGGGGGGAAAACAGTATAGAAAGCAAACATAGATACCAGAGACAGTGTGGGAGGAGAATGGGAGATGGCAGAGGGTAGGAGATAGGGAATCAAGGATGGGGGGGGGGGGAGCTAAACATACAGAAAACAAGAAATGGAAGATCATCTGCTGACAATAACATGTTTGTTGATGTGCTTGACTGAGACAACATACAGTGTACTCTGGATGGAAAATCTCATTTTGTATGCTGTAATGATGTACAGTGAATGAATGCAAATAAATAAATTGAAATAAAAAAAGAAATATGAGAAAAGAAAATGTGAACATTTTACAGGTAGAGAATGAATAGAGCATTTAATATTGATATAATAGAGTGATACAACAGCTTCGCTGGCCCTCAGAGCTCTTTTCACTTAGCTATTCTCTGAGACTTTAAGAGTATGACTATAAAACTAATTTTTCTTAGCATACATACTAAACGAGTGCTAGAGACTCAAAAATAGTGAAGTTAAGGTTTCAGACTAATTCCAGTGAAATAGCTTTTATGCAAAACACTTTTAAAGCTCTGGTTTTCAAATCCATGTCTGAAAAACACTTTTAAAGCTCTGGTTTTCAAATCCATGTCTGAATCTAAATTCACTTTTTAAATATACTAAATAGTGATCATTTTTTTTTCCCTTTTAGAGTAGAGTTGATTTGAGGAGGGAAACTTACTCTGAATAATAACAGTGGTAAAAGGAGAGCAGTTTTTGCTGCTGTGAAATACACAAGTGAAACACAAAATAAGACTGATTTTTATGGCTAATTCAGAAAGAAATTCCAAAATATAAATTTGAATAGCAGCATTACTGGTTTAAGTGTCCGGTACAGGCAAAACTGGATATGATGAATAAAAGTATTAACATTTAAAAGTAGTCTATACTATAGTCAAAATAGGCATTATTATCAGGTTCTCATATTTTCAAGATGTAATTTTTAACAGCCATCACTTACCTGATTTAATCATTAAATTAAAAACTCTGTTCCAGGGACCAGCAGATGGCATAATGATTATGTTGCTGGACTCCCACAGAGTTGACCATGGTTCGAGTCCCAGACCCGGCAGCTTAAAACTCAGGCTGGGTGCATGTGCATGTGTGTCCCAAATCCCAAGAGGAGAATGAAAGAGAAGGGATTGCAGGGTGGCCATCCCTTCTAGGGCATGATTTTCACTTACTGTCTATCCGTCTCTCTGGTGAGTACAGCCCTATAGCAAAAATCTTTCTAAAAACAAACAAACAAACAAAAAACCTCCGTTCCACAGTATATCTGTTCAAATTCAAACCACTTTAAAAATGTTACAAATGAACTTCATACAAATTGGCAATAGTTCTGGTACTAAAAATTGTAGTGGTTTCTTCTGTTTAAATAACCTTAGTATTGAATACATTTACCAAAACTTAGGGTTTTCCTAAGAAAAGTGCTGATATTATTTGTCATTAAGGTCTATGACCTGTGGCATGAGATTCTTAAAGGGTTTTGTGTTAACTATGATACTGCAATTTTTCTAAGCTTTTTAAAGAGGGTAACTAAATTATGTTCGTGTACTAAGTCTGATCAGGAAAAATAAGCCAGGAAAGGTTGATGGTATTCATTAGGTTTTATCTAAATGGAACGGTTTCTTGTAATAACAGTTGTACAGTAAGGATAAAAAACTAACTTAATATGTATTCAGTTTAAATTGTTAAGTATTCTTATATTGCTTAGAAAAATAAGCAACTTTGTACATTTGAAGATGTTTTTCCAACAATATTTTGTCTTCAATGTCTTAATGTGGAACTTAACTCTAACCAAAAAGGAAGTTGGCAGAAACAGCCTTCTAGCACACTTTTTCAAATGAATCATGGTAGCCTAAAACTTAATATTTTTATAAAATATTATAAAATTGTTTTGTGGATAATTGAAATAAAAATTCTCATTGAATGCAAACAAAAGCAAAAAGAAAAAAAAACCTAACAGTAACACTAGAGTTATGTAAATAAGCTCTTTTTTAGAGTTGTTGACTTTTTTTGGGGGGGGGGCTTTGTTTTTTAACTAGCCAATCCACAGCTCCACAGAAAACCTGAGGTAAGGCCCACAGCCCCTTGTATAGAGACTAGTCCCAGTGGTCCTTTCCTCCCAGCTCCCCAGTGCTGATTGAACTTACTGTTGGCTTTGCTCTTCACATCTGCTCCTCAGAACTTTCTGGATCTGTGCACAATAAACATTTTCTTTTCACACATATTGACTTTGCCACCTCACTTGGTCTCACCTGACTTCCTTACCTGAAGTAGTTTTCTCCACAACTAGAGCTCCCTACAGAGAGCAGCTAGTGTGGATTATGGCCCTTACCAAGATAGAGACTTAAAGATAAAATGTAAGGGACCAGCAGTTAGCGTAATGGCTATGTCACTGGACTTCCATGTAGTTGACTGCAGTTCAAGTCCTAGACCCAGTAGCTTAAACTCACAATGGGCACATGTGTGTGCGTGCCCAAGATCCTGAGAGGAGAATGGAGGAGACGGGATTGCGGCATGGCCATCCCCCCTGAAGGGTGATTTCTCGCTTTCTGTCTCTCTGTCTTTCTGGCAAGCACACGTGCCCTAAAGGAAAAAAACCACTCTAAAAAAAAAAGACAAAATTTAAAAGAAACCGTAATGACAGAAATCATAACAATCGGCGCTAAAAAAATTTATCTGAATAGCGTAGACCACATGTACCCTGACAATGAGTGTACCGTGAGCAAAACAAATATGAGGTCTAGAAAGTCTCTGAGCCATGTGTGTAACAGTCAGCATTAAAGGGATGAAAAGCCACGCCCTGGCTAAAAATGTAACTTCAAAACAACACAGAAACAAAACAGCTCTTCAGATAGACTGAAAGAAACCCAATGAAGGGACCAGCAGTTGGTGTAATGGCTATGTCACTGGACTCTCATGTACTTGACCATGGTTCGAATACCAGACCTGGTGGCTTAAACTCACGACAGGCATGTGTGCATGTGTGTCCAAGATCTCAAGAGGAGAATGAAGGAGAAGAGATTGCAGTGTGGCCATTCCCCCGGGGGGTGATTTCTTGCTTTCTATCTCTTTGTCTTTCTGGCGAGTGCATGCATCCTATACCAAAAACCTCTCAAAAAAAAAAAAAAAAAAAAAAAGAGAGAGAGAAAAGAAAAGAAAAGAAACCCAGTGGATACTTCTGCCTATTTAAAGCAGTTGTAAATAGAAACTCACCACATTTTTTTTTTTAATAAAACAGGAAAAACTCCCTGGGAAATCATTTAAAAAAAAACAGGCTTTTTCAACTTCACAAGAATGGCCTGATGACAAGGGTTCTTTTTTCTTTTTTTTGGAGAGGTTTTTACTATAGGGCGCGTGTGCTCACCAGAAAGACAGAGAGAGACAGAGAGACAGAAAGCAAGAAATCACCCCCCAGGGGGGATGGTCACGCCACAATCCCTTCTCCTCCATTCTCCTCTCGGGATCTTGGGCACGCACATACATGCGCCTGGCGTGAGTTTTAAGCCACCGGGTCCAGGATGCGAACTGCGGTCGACTACGTGGGAGTCCGGCGACATAACCATTACACTAACTGCTGGTCCCAAGGGTTCTTTACCAAAAGAGAAAGAGCAGAAACCATCTGTCCTCAAGGAGCACCGTTAAGAAGCCTCATTAAAGGTTGTGGACCTCCAGGAAGGTCAGACTCCCACATGCTTTAGTGTAGCCTCCTGAGCATAACCAGTGTGTAGCTGTTTGTAAAAACAAAAAGCCACCTGCATGGTGTGCTGAGAAGTCTGTGACTTGGAAATGGAGTGTTTCCAGCATAGTTCGTGACATCCTCCCTTTGCTAGGTCTTGGTTAGGATACCGGAACACAAAGGGTTAAGGAGGGCCCATAGAACCGCTCACCTCATAACATAAGCCCAACTTTCACAAATAACTGGAAAAACAAGATTAAAACTAACAAGCTGAAGGAGACCTTGAGACACATATTTTGACTTTATAAAGGGCCTAACAAACCTAAATAAAGAGCTCTAACATACACACACAGAAACAGGATGAGAGGGGATGGGAAAGGCAGCAGATGATGAGGTGATTAAGGCACTGCATTCCCACATGGCCAAGCTGGTTTGAGTCCTGGACCCAGTGGCCTGAAAATCATGGTGGGAGCGTGCATGTGCATGGCCAAAAACTCCCGAGGGGAGAATGGAGGAGAAGGGATTGTGATGTGTCTGTCCTCCTAGGGGTTCATTTTACATTTCCCCTCTCTCTGTTTCTACAGACCCTACAGCAGAAAAACTAAAAAGAAAAAAGGGACGCAGGGAAAGAGACAGAAGACAGGGCCTGCTTGCCTCCCTCAGCACTGGCCCCTTCTGTTTTTGTAACATAGCCTTACCCTTTTTCTCTCAATAAACCTTGTGCTTAACTTGCTTCCTTGTCCTTCAATTCTTTACTGCATCGGGGAAGCATGGACCCCATATTTCTCCAACTAACACTTTACTCTTCATTTAATTCAGCCTCTTAGCCTAAATTCTGATCTCAGTGATGTCAGGATGCTGTGGACATTACTTTGAGTAAGCAGCCAGCCTCAAAGGCCAGGATCTGAGCCTGCTCTGAGGGCCTAGGTAATGGCCTGAACTCCACAAAATGCAAACACAAAGTCTGCCACTAAAAAGACTCAAGGGAGTTTAAGTCCCAAGGAACAAGAGGGTACGCTATTGACTCAGAATGTAAGCACCCAAACAACCAGCAATGGAAAGAAGGGATTACTTAGGGCTGTGCTCTGACAGTTTCCTGGCAATCTAAAGTAAAAGGCTGGATAATGTGTGCTAGGGTCATGCAGATTTCAGAGTATTTTAAAGACAAAAGTCTCAAGGTGCAGGGGTGGGGTACAGAGTGTTTCCCAAAGCTTTAAGCTGACCAAAGGGTATAGCAAAGAATTTTGCACAACAGAGATTGGTTACATGTTAAGACAAAATGTAGAGAATGATCTCATGACTTCAGTCACTCAGGGTCAGCATGCGTAATCTTTAACACACGTGTGGAGGGACCAGCAGATGGCCTAATGGTTATGGCACTGGAATCCCATGTAGTTGACCCTGGTCTGAGTTCCAGACTCAGGGGCTTAAAAAACTCACACCACAGAAAGGCAGAGATAGAATGCTCAGGAACCACTAGGGATCCCCAGGATCTGGGCAGTGTCTGTGGGGATATTAGGACTCCAGCTGCTTCTCATCCCCAGAATGGTAATCAGCATGTCTGAGGATGGGCCCTGGAAGGACAATGCCAGCTAGTGGCGCTGCCCCAGTACCAGGCCTAGGCTAGTCCCCACCTGCTAGTCAAATGCCCAGTGTGTGGACCTGGGCCACCATGTCTGCACTGATGCTCAATGCTCAATGCCCGCTGGAGGAGAGCACCTGAGAGTGCTGGTTGACCCTCCTGGGCAGCCTGACATACAGTCCACCCAAAGGGCAGCCCTGTTCCCTAGTCACCTGCAGGGCCAATCTCCGACAGATGGAAACCATCCTGATGCCTCAGCACAGCCAGGACAACCCCATCAGTGCCTCAGGTCTCCTGAAACTGTGTCCCGGCATCAGGTAGAATTCCTTCCCTTTCTTGTGCCCCTGGAGCTCTGAAGAAAAACAGTATAAAAGTGGTTGCCAGGTGGAGCCGGAGAATCGGAAACAACCTCAGTGGGACCAATTCAGATGGCAGAGCAGCAACTGCAGGATGCCTGCCAGCAACCCAGCTCTGTCCTAGTCCACCTGGAGTTGCTTTCCTCTGTCCTGGGCTGCTGGATGATGTCCTTCCCAAACACAGGGAATCATGTACAGCACTGTGAGACCCTGCAGCAGAAGACTTGGGAAACATTTTTATGAGGTTGTCTCAGTTAGGGACAGCTGCTAGGAAGGGGAAAGATTGCTTAAACCTTCCCTCCCTGCTGCAGGATGGTTCCAAAATAGGAGGAAACCATGGGAAATTTCTTTGGAGATCCAGACAGACCAGGAGGCCCAGCCCCACCTCCCAGAGCTGCATGCTTTCCTAGCTCCCTAGCAGACTAGAAAATGCTTCAGTGGCTGGGCAGGTGTGGACAGTAAAAGTGAGACCATTGAAAGGACTTGCAGAGAACATGAACTAGTAGTTTTTATTCTATCGTTTTGTAAGGGAGAAGGTCTTCAGAGTGCACCACAAAACCCAGAAGCTATCAAGAAAATGGCTGCTCAACATGACCATGGAAAGTTTTGAGAAATTGTATTTTTGCGTACATCATGATAAAGTTAAATGACAAAAGACAGGTGTCAGGATCATTGCTGCAAGTGTATGTGCAATAATAAGAATGTTGATTTCAACATTCCTTACAACCAAAATTTTAAAATCATAACCATTAAGAGGAGTTGAGTTTTAAAAATTCCAGTACATGCATATAACACAATACTACAATCATATGTGTTTTGGGTTTATTTTTATTTCTTAAATGAGGTAGTCCTCATACTACTATGAAAATATGTTCATGGTAAACTGTTAAATGAAAACACTAAGTTGCAGAAGTTGCTTTAAGTCCTGGACCTGGTGACTTAAAATACACCGGGCATGTGTGCATGTGTGTCCAAAATCCTGAAAGGAGAAAGGATTGTGGTGTGGCCTTCCCCCAGGGGGTAGAGGTGATTTCTTGCTTTCTGTCTTTGTCTCTCTCTGTCTCTCCAGTGACTGGACATACCCTATAGCAAATGTCTCTCAAAAAAAGAAAATAAAGAAATCTAAGAGGAATAAATTGGGATCTACAGCTAGGCAAGAAATATTAGATTTGACATCAAACTTGTGATCTATAAAAAGAAATGGATTGGGACCAGCAATTGGCATAATGGCTATGTTGCTGGACTCTCAAGTAGTCAACCATAATTGAGTCCTGGACCTGATGGCTTAAACTCAAGCTGTGTGGGTGCACATGAGTGCCCAAGATCCTGAGAGGAGAATGGAGGAGAAGGGATTGTGGCATGCCCATTCCCCTTGGGAGGAGATTTCTTGCTTTTTGTCTCATTGTCTCTCTCTGTCTTTCTGGCAAGTGCACATGCCCTATAGAAAAAAATCTCAAAAAAAAAAAAAAAAGAAGAAGAAAAGAAAAGAAATGGATAAATTACAATTCATCAATTATAAACACCTAGGCTCTGTGAAAGACATTTTCAAGAAGGGAAAATAACCAAGGACTAGCCTTGAGAAAAAAATCTGCAAACCATATATCCATCCAAGAGCTAGCATCTGGAATGTGTGAAGAACCCTCAAAGTATACACACACACACACACACACACACACACACCAAATAAACAACTCATTTCAAAATAGACAAAAGGCACTAAGAGTAATTTCACTGAAGATACAAAAACGAAAATCAAGTACTTGAATAGATGTTAGCCATTTCATAAGAATACAAAATGAAATGATAGAAGAGCCAGCCTGTGGTTAAAGCAGCTGGATCCCACATGCTCAACCACAGAGAGTCTCAGACCTGGTGGCTTAAAAAATATAACAGATATGTGTGTGTGTGTGTGTGTGTGTGTGTGTGTGATTGTGTGTGTGCCCAAAATTCCAAGAGGCAGAAATGGTGGAGAAAGGATTGCAGAGAGTAAAATGCCTGGGCTTGAAAACTTAACCATGTCCCCATGGGGGGGGGGGGGGGGGATTTCTCTCTCACTCTCACTCTCTCCAATGAGCACACAAGCCCTGTGCCAAATTTAGAAAGAAAGAAGTCATAGTGAGATAGGTCAACACAGTCATCAGAATGTCTTCAACAGAATATCCTAAGTGTAACACATGCTGGTGAGGCTGTGGAGAAAGTGGATCTCTACATATCAGTGGAGGTATGTAAGATGGACACTATAGACAACAGTGTCATAAATTTTAAAACTAGAGCACACACAAAACCAACCACATGCAGGAGCTCTAGAACAAGAAACACACAACAACCATGCCCTCCTCTCCTCCCCACCTCCTGTACCTGATATTTGTCCCAAACAGGTGAAAACTTATGGTGCCGTAAAAGCTTTACTCAGGAGGTCTGGGATGCTCAGAACCTGCACATTCCAAAGACCTATCTGGTCTTGCCTGAGTCCTGGGAGGAAGTCTCTAAGCCCTCGGAAATCCTCCATGCTGAGACTATCTTGGTTCATGAAGTTCACGATAACAACATGGACTATGGGGGTGGCCTAGGGCAGTGTACCTCAGACCTTCAGGGTAGTCAGCTTCATGGACTCCTGTGTGTCCTTCCAGGCAGACATAAAACCCATGACTAGACAATACTTACATGCACAAAAGATGGACTTGAAAAAAACTAGGACAAAATAGGTGTTCTTTAATGAATGAGTAGTGATGCAAACAATAGGGGGAGTTGTGGGAACAGAGAGGAGGGTTTGGAGTTACATACTGGAGAAAGAATAAAACTACCTGGTGTGAGGGGCTTATAGTCACCTTAACCCTCCTGGCTCTTCATGTGCAATCTAGAATCCAAATTACACCGGCAGTTTAACAACAGAGAAATGCACTGATTTTCTTAGTTTTACAAGTATCTGGGGATTTCCACAAGAGTGTGAAGTCTGAAGAAATGGTCACAATGAGGTGCTTTTCTATTTCTTAGAAAAAGAGAAATGGATTTGTAAACAAATGACAGGACAAAAGGATCTCAAAACTAGAATAGTAAGCTCTAGGGATGTCACTAGAGATATGGGGGCATATGAAGCTGATGGAAAATAAGAGTTTTTTTTTTTTTTTTTTTTTTTCAGGGAGTTTATTTGTTCGGGTTCATTGCATCCCCAATTCCTAATCTTCTGAAGATAAAGATTCTCTCTCATCCTGGTACTAATGGACATTCTCCCAGAGGGATCTTTCTGGCTTCCTGCATTTAGAAAAAGACTGACCAAATGGCCTTTCTGTAGGTACAGTTCCTCAGGAGATTTCAGTTTGAAATAATCAATATTTCTAATTTGGAGATTGTTCGCCCTTAACTTCCTCACTTAATAGAGGATAGTTTACAATGGTGGGAGATATGGAAGGGGGAAAGTCTTGCAGAGTGTGGAGGAGGGTAGCTGGCTCAGCACAGTACAATTTATTTATGGTAAGACAGAGGCATGGAGAAGTCAAGGAAAAAGATGACAAAGATTTTAGTGTTGGGTCATGTTTAACATGCACTATCCAGGAAGCATGCAAGTCAGGGAATGAACAGGTGGTTGTATATGTAATTCTGGATAGATACAAGCTTGAGTTTATAAGCACAGACTTAGTAGGTCTTAGGGAAGAAGAAACCCAGAGGTTTCTAAAGTAAATAAACAAATAAAAGCAAAATATAAGAATAAGGCCCAGGGGTGAGTTATGACACACTTCACGTTGTCAAGCCCAAGCCCTGATTCTATGCAGCAAACCCTGTGCAGAGGAGCCTCAGGAAAAGGGGGAAGTCACAGGAGAAGATCCCGGTGTCAGGACTAAAATTTAGAGGCCTCAGAAACCAGGGTGAGCTGACCACCTCCTGTCCCTCTACCCTGCCCACTATAGTCCCCACACACAATCATTGGCATTCCAGTCCCTCACCTCACAGCCCAGTACCTGGGGAAAGGGGACTCTGACTGCACTGTGGGCTCTCTACATCCTCAGCCTCTTCCCCCACACAGGTAGTCCTGACTGAGCAACATGCACTCCTCAACCATTCAGAGCAGGGGCTGCAGCCTTGTTCATCTTCCTGCACTAGTGTGCAGTATGAGGGTATGTTTATAACATATTGTACACTTTGACAGTCCAGAACAGTGTGCAGAGGAAAATGCATCGCCACATTTCTGACATACATAGCCTTCATATCATTTTATTTTTAATTTGCCAGAGAGAGAGAGAGAGGAAAAGTGAGAAAGAACACCCCAGGGGGTGGGGGGAGGCCATGCCACAATCCCTTCTCCTTCATTCTCCTCCAAGGACTTGGAGCATGTATGCATATGGGTCCAGGGTCTTTTCCAAGCTTCTGCTCCGGGACTTGAACTGCACAGTCAGCTATGTGAAATCCAGTTGTTGTAACCATCATGCCACTTGCTGACCCCATGACTATTATTCTTTAAGAAATCACATGTATGATAAGCCAGTTAAAAGCAAGGCAATTTTGGGAGCAGCAGTTAGCGTAATGGCTATGTCGCTGGACTCCCATGTAGTCGACCGCAGTTCGTGTCCTGGACCCGGTGGCTTAAAACTCACGCTGGGCACGTGTGCGTGCGTGCCCAAGATCCCAAGAGGAGAATGGAGGAGAAGGGATTGTGGCATGGCCATCCCCTCTGAGGGGTGATTTCTCGCTTTCTGTCTCTATGTCTCTCTCTCTGCCTGGCGAGCGCACGCGCCCTATAGCAAAAACCTCTCCAAAAAAAGAGGCAATTTTGTTATGGTTCATGAGATGCTTCCACAACTAGGGAAAGGTGCTAGGTTTGCGCGCGCGCGCGTGCGCACACACACACACACACACACACACACACACATACACACAGTGTTTTGGCACCAGCTGTACCCTAGATGTATACGCTGTGTGGAAGGGGAGAGAGTATGGTCCACTTCTTCTTTAGGAGAGGTCATCACATTCACTTACTGCAGGGCTGCATCTCCTTCCTGGGTTCTGGTTGTTGTGTGTCATGAATACTGTCTAGGCCTGTCTTCCCCAATCTGTGTAACCCCTGCCCTTCCCCAAAAGCCCTTCTGATAATGGTCACATGCCCATTCTGCAACTGGAAGGTGTGCAAGGTCTTTGTTTGAAACCATGCTTTGCTCCAGTATTTTGCTGTCTGGAGGCCATGCTGTTACCCCACAATCTTGCCATACAAATTCTCCTTTCTACAGGTCCCTCACAGAAAGCATCTCACCACCTACAGCTGCCTGAGTCCTGTGTACTGAGAGCTCTCCCTCCACCTCCTGCTCCCTGGGCAATGTTTGTACAGAGCCATGGGGAAATCAGACAGCTCACACCATCCTCTCTTCTGTCGATGGTGGTGCAACTTGAGAATGTGTCTCTTAGGAACCACAGCAGAAGAGCAACCCTATCACCCCACACGTTGGGTTCACAGCTGGCACAATGAAGGGAAAGTGAGGCCAGGTGATGATAGAAAGTCACACTCAAGGGACCAGCAGTTAGCGTAATGGCTATATTGCTAGACTCCCCTGTAGTTGACCATGGTTCAAGTCCCAGAAAGTCACACTCAAGGGACCAGCAGTTGGCATAATGGCTATATTGCTAGACTCCCCTGTAGTTGACCATGGTTCAAGTCCTGGACCTTGTGGCTTAAACTCACTCCGGGCGCATGTGTGTGCATGCCCAAGATCCTAAGAGGAGAATGAAGGAGAAGGGATTATGGCGTGGCTATCCCTCCTGGGGGGTGATTTTTCACTTTCTGTCTCTCTCTGTCTTTCTGGTGAGTGCACATACCCTATAGCAAAAACCTCTCCCCCCTCCAAACAAAACAAAACAAACCCCCCCAAAAAAACAACAAAAAAGAAAGTCACACTCAAGAGTACGGTGACATCAGCCATGTGGGAAGGTGACACCAGGCCTGCTCTCATTTTGACTTTAGTTTCAGAAAATTGAATCTTTCTTAATCATGCAGCATGATGTAATGAGAAGAGGTTGGAATTTAAATTTCGACTTTATCTTTTGGAAAGTGTTTCCATTGGGACAAATCACTTACCTTCTTAAAACTTATTTTTTTTCTTCTGGCAAATATGAACAGCAATAATGATAAGCCCACCTTACAGGATTGTTAAAACATACATTTGTGGCCACAAACTCTTAAAAGGAGGTAGAAAAGTGAAATATACATTTGCATCTTCCAGGAGCTCTGCAGTTCTGGGCCCATCTGTGCTCCTGCCTGCACTCCCTACAGGACTGGGGCTCCTAAAATGGCTGAGCATGTTCTCATTTTCTAAAATTTATTGATCATCCTTTCAAATAAAAAAAAAGGGAACCTAAGGTGGTTGATGGACAGTTGTGCAGTGGGCACACAACAACCTTCCCTATAGCCCTGATGGGATAGAATGGTATGGTATGGTATAGTATGGGATGGGATGGGATGGGATGGGATGGGATGGGATGGGATGGGATGGGCTGGTGTGAGATGGTGTGGGATGGGGTAGGATGAGAGGGATGAAATGGGGTGGGATGGAATGAGAGGTGCCCCTGAAGGGAATACACAGGTACAGATAGGCAAGATAGCTTCTCACTTAGCTCCTGGGATTGAGTCCAGGCCTTTGTGACCAGGCTGGTCTGTCACTTCTGCTGCTCTCCCATGATCAAGGAGCTACCATTATAAAATCTTCTACTGTTCAGACATTGGAGAAAGCAGTTCTCAGCTTCATATTCACTTACTATTAGCTGAGCCCATATAGTTCAAAGGCCTGAACCCAAAGCTGAGAACTACTATTTTAATTACTGGGTCCAGGTTTTCCAACTTCATGACAAATGTGGAGATGTCTCAGAACTGACAAAATACAAGTCTAGTGTGTCATTCTCCTTGTGCCATCTAAGCAGGTAAAAAACTTTGTCATCCCACAATCCTCTGAGCTATAAATGTCACTATCCCCTACTGTCTTCCTCATATGTGGCAGGTCACTCAGTCCCCCATGAAATACAAGTCTGATACCATGGATCTAGTCCTGAAATCACTTGAATGCTGCAGGAGGGAGCTCTGATGAGTGGACACAAGCTTGGCCACCATCAGTCAATCCCTCAGGCTCTTGTAGGCACTCAAGCCCCAGCGGTCTCTGAGGGGTAGGAGACAGAGAAGAGAATTCCAGAGTGGTACAGGGTCTCTCTGCCTGGCCTGAGAAGTCCACATGTGTGAGGGGACACGAATCAGCAAAGACAGAAAACAGAACCCAGACTGGACGGCTCTCTGAAGTCAAGGGGAATGGATGAAAGGGGGGAACCTGTAGTCTGCAGCTCATTGGACGAGGAGCTACCAGAGTAAACCCCTTTGACTGCCCCCGTAGCATGGGGCAAAGGGCCAGCATTCCTCAGAGTTCTGCTCCCCTGAGAGAAAGGCCAAGTCCACATCTTCAAAGTGAAAGGAGCTTCCTTGGGGCAGTATAAGGATGAGTCTAGATACCACGATGTCCAAGATGCTTAGAAGATCTTGCAGGTTTCAGGATTCTCCAGTCAGACAGCAGGACAGGGAGGGGAGCTCACAGCACTGTTTCGGGATCCTTTATTAATAAGTCAACAGGTGCTTTGGTATTTGTGTTATCAGTCAGACAGACAGTGTCTGAACAGACGTCTTTGCAAAAGTAGTTTTGGTGACTGTCGTGTCCTCAGGGGTGCATGTGTGAGAAACCACTTCTTTCTGCCTCTCTAGGTTTGGCTTAGTCTGGGTTTAGCAGAAGTTGACACAAATGACTCCATTTTGATTCTGACAACATTCCCAGTAGGCTTTGGAGGAAAAGCTCCATGTGGGAAAGAGGAATTCAAAAAGCACCGGTGTCTCTGCAGCTTCCTGGAATCACTGTGACAGTGAAGGCACAGTGGCCCTTAACCTGCTCTTCACACTCTTCATGCCTCCTTACACACACTCAACTCTGTCAGGGAGCTGACTCCTGCTCTAGCTGCCCTGGACTTGGGTGGAGCTGAGCCTCCACAACAGCATTTAATGTCCCTGCTCAACTGGCACAGTGGTGACAAAGATGTTTTTAAAAGTGATCTATTTTGAAACAAATTCAAATGTAAACAAAACTCACTATAGATCTTTTGTGGATTCCTGTATCCTTTTACCCAGATGAGACTTACTCCTTCACAGAAAATGCTCTAGGGCTTAATTCCCCCAAATACTCTCCTAGGTAACCAAACTGAGAAAGTCAGCATTGTTCCAACATTTTATTTATAGACCCACTTCCATCAGTCTATTCTTCCATTCCGGGAACTCTGTTCAGGTTTCCCTCGCTTTTACATCCTCTCACATTAAGGGCAGGTGACCTCTGAACTGGATCTGCTCAATGTCTCCCCAGAACAGACTCAGGCCCTGACTCCTCAGTGGGGACACTCAGCCTGATGCTGTGCCCTTCTCAGTGCAGCCCATCAGGAGACTGCATGACCACCCTCTCACCATGGGTAATGGCAACCTGATAACTGCGTGACATTTCTTCCAGGTTTCACTACACACACACACACACACACACACACACACACACACACCTGTTTTCACTCAATACTGAGTGGAATTCAGGAGGACACAGTCCAAGATTATGTCAACACCTGTGTCCTCATCCAGCCTCCAACAACCAACCATGGTAACCTTTGCTGAATCTCTCCTGAATCACCCCCTGCCATGAACATTCCTTGATGGTAAAATATGCATTCACCAGAACCACTGAACCTTATTCTCTTGAATAACTCTTTTTTTATCTAGAGCCACAATGAAGCTGACAGCCTGAGAGAGCAGTGATTAAGTCCCAGTGCTCTTAAAACAAAAGTGACCTGAGCAAACAAGGTGCAGCAGTAAATGAGATACCACTACAGGCCAACCTGGGTGGGAAGTTCCATGTTCATATCTGGAGTCCTCCCCAAGTATACCTGACATGAATTCACCCATGGTGCAGTCTGGCTAAAGGCAGCGTGAACTGCTGTGTCAAGACCCTGTTAGGGTGCTCTCTGTCTCCGTTGTTTATGGAAGAAATTAAAAAATTTGGGAACCAGAAGTTAGCTTAATGGCTATGTCGCTGGACTCCCACGTAGCTGACTGCAGTTCGCGTCCCGGACCCAGTGGCTTAAAACTCACACCAGGTGTGTGTGCGTACGTGCCCAAGATCCTGAGAGGAGAATGGAGGAGAAGGGATTGCGGCGTGACCATCCACCCTGGGGGGTGATTTCTCGCTTTCTGCCTCTATGTCTCTCTCTGTCTGTCTGGCGAGTGCATGCGCCCTGTAGCGAAAACCTCTAAAAAAAAAAAATTATTTTGGGCCAACAGGTGGCGTGGGGGTTAAGGCTCTGGATCCCACATGGCTGGGCACATTTTGAGTTCTGGACACTGCAGCTTGAAAATCACACTGGGCACATGTGCTACATACCTAAAATGCTGATGAGACTGGAGAAGGGATTGCACTGTGGCTATTCCCCCAGGGATTTCTCAGTTCTCTCTCTCTCTGTCTGGCAAGGGCACATGTCCTATCACTAAAAACGAAATAAAATAAATAAACACAGTTTAAAAAAAAACTTATTATAAATAAATAAATAAAGTTAAGAAAGAATGAGACTGTGGCCAGTGGGTGGCATAGTGGTTAAGGTGCTGGACTCCAACATGGTCGATCATAGTTTGAGTCTGGACCTGGCTGCTTGAAAACTGGGCCAGGTATGTGTGCACACATGCCCAAAATCATGACGGGCAATGGAGGAAAAGGAATTGTGGCATGTCCATCCCTCATGTAGGATATCACTTTCATTTTTCTCTCTCAATCTTTGTTTCTCTTTCTCCAGCAAGCACACACACCCTACAGAAAAAATATAAATTTTTTTTTAAAATACAGAAGAAAAGAAAAGAAAGAACAAAACTGATCTTACTATGGAGTCTCCAAAGCATCTCCCAGGCTAGTCAAAAGCTCACAAAAGAGTGAGGATTCTGGGCAAAAGCATCTTTCTTCTGGGGACTCTTAGGAGGTGGATAGGATTAAAGGACAGACTCTTTTCACATTCATTATTTTTGTGTGATTAACCTACAGAGAGGGACAAACTGTGTATGCCTAAATTGGATTTGTTCTGGTTGATATCCTGGTTAAGCACTGTGTCCTTTGGATCTTGTGACTGATGGGACTATTAACTGCATAAAATTGCAGAACATCATCCAAGCTGTGCTTTTTCTTAACAAAGAAAGCAGCTCTGAGTATATTGACAAAATGATCAATAACAAGCATTTATTACTATTTTCCACATCTGTTTGGGTCTTGTGAGCAATGATGATACTGTGTTTAGTTTATTGAACAAGGTCCAACTCTTATAGATTGTAGCTATTTTTAAGTTATTCAGTTTAGGGACCAGTAGTTAGCATAATGGCTATGTCGCTGGACTGCCATGTGGTCAACCACGGTTTGAGTCCCGGACCCGGTGGCTTAAAACTCACGCCGGGCATATGTGCGTGTACACCCAAGATCCCAAGAGGAGAATGGAGGAGAAGATATTGCGGCATGGCCATTCCCCCCTGGTGGGGGGGGGTGATTTCTCACTTTCTGTCTCTCTTTGTCTAGTGAGCACACGCACCCTATAGCAAAAAATCTCTCTCTCAAAAAAAAAGTTATTCAGTTTACAACTGCCATACAACATCATCTGTGTGCAAAGTAAATAAACCAGTTTTAATCAGTACATGAAAAATGCTTTTTAAATTTCATCTGGATGAACATTATTTCATTCCTTTAAAAAAATAAATTGGGGGGCCAACAGATGGCATAGCAGTTACATCGTTGGACTCCCACGCAGCTGACTGCATTTTGGGTTCTGGACCTAGTCTCTGGAAACTCACATTGGACGCATGTGCATTTGTGCCCAAGATCCCAGGAGAAGAAGGGATTGTTCCCCCTGGATGTGATTTCTCACTTTCCCTCTCACTATCGGTGTTTCTCTCTCTGGTGAGTACATGTGCTCTAAGGCAAAAACCTCTACCAAAAACAAAAAGAAAGAAGAAAAAAAAGAAATTAATTTGGTAATGCTTTGAGAGACATCTTACCACAAACTGTAACTATAAATATATCTATTTACAGTCATTTTCAAGAGTTGACTTTTCCCAGAAGAGAAAACTTGTAATAAACTCATGAAACTTATTTGCATATTTACAAAATTTTGTAAAGCAAATGTAGGCGACTGGTATATTCTGGGGACATGTTCAGAGAGAGGTCCTGAGGTGTGAGGACATGTTCTGAGCAAACACCACCTGTCCCTTTGGGCTTTGACAGAACCTTGCAGCTTGTCCTTTCCTTGACCCTTGCTGCAGGCAGAGCAAAAGGTGGAAATTGCTAGGGGCTTTCCAACAGACACATCTGATGGAATTCAGGAAACATCTAGACCCTAATTAGCAAAGTCCAATCCCTGCTCTGCATCTGTAAGATTCTTTAGCCTTCTCTGGCTGTGGTGGTACCTGCCTTATGGAGAGATTCTTTAGCTTATGTTTCTTCCCACACCTGCAGCTAGGCTTCTCTGGGGTTAAAAGTTCACCCCTGCCAAGCACAGAGGGTGGGGGGCAGATGCCGACAATATATATTTAAAAACATTTCTTCACTATTTATAAATTGCCCAGCACACTGCCTACATATATCTAAGGAATTATCTAATATTGAAAAACACTGCTCTAGTCAAGTAAAATCTTTCCATACAATCCATCCTCTTCTGGCACCAGCTGTGGATTTGTTCACCGAGTGCAGTAACGTTAGGTGATGGTGTCCGGTAATTGCCCCATGCACACACCATTCCTACCACCACCTTTTGCCCTTGTTCAGCTGTGGCAACCTGTTACCAGGTGAGATCTGCTTGAGTAAAGCCATGTACATCATGGCAAACATTCCAGAGTTTAAAATGCCAAGAACTGAGGGAAGCTATGCTCTAAACCCACCTTCTAGACTCCCAAAATACTCAGACAAGAAGCCATTTTAAAACTGAGGTGTGTCCTGGTGTGTTCAGGGAAGCCACGCGTTAAACCCACCTCCTAGACTCCCAAGATATTTAGACAAGAAGTCATTTTAAAGCTGAGGTGTATCCTAGTGTGTTCAGGGAAGCCATGCTGTAATCCCACCACCTAGAATCCCAAAATATTCAGACAAAGTAGGACAACCTCCGTCTTTTCTCTGTCTCTGGCTATCTGTCTCTGGCTATCTGTCTCATTCTCTTTCCCTTTCTGTCTGTCTCATGCTCTCTCTCCTTTTACATTTTTAACTCTTTTTTTTTTCAATTGTTCAAGCACCTCTCCTCAGCTTGGGCCTTTTCTTTCCCTTGTTAATTTCAGAAGCCATTTTAAAGCTGAGGTGTGTCTGCCACGCCATTTTCATGTTTTACCCATTTTTTTGGTAGTATTTTCCTTTTTTTTCTTTTTGCTTTTATTCTTTTATCTGTCTTTCTTACTCTAAACGTCATTCTTCAGACACTTAATGTCTACATAGGCCTAGGTGCACAGTAGACAAGCATCTAAATCCTTTTAGATTCATTGAAATCCTCAACGCTTATTGAATCTCCTGCGTTTTTTGTTTGTTTGTTTGTTTTTTTGTTTTTTTTTTGAGAGGTTTTTTTATAGGGTGCATGTGCTCACCAGACAGAGAGAGACAGAGAGACAGAAAGTGAGAAATCACCTCCCAGGAGGAATGGCCACACCGCAATCCCTTCTCTTCCGTTCTCCTCTTGGAATCTTGGGCACGCACACACACGTACCTGACGTGAGTTTTAAGCCACTGGGTCTGGGACCCGAACCACTGTTGACTACGTGGGAGTCCAATGACATAGCCATTATGCTAACTGCTAGTCCCTCAAATCTCCTGCTTTAATGAAAACATTTCTTTCTATAAATCTGAACTCCTAATCTTACTGTATATATCACATTGCAAAGCACTGTGGAGGAGAGATCTTCTCACAGAATGACCAGAAACGACTGCAAAGGTACAAGAAACATGAGCGTAAGGTCTGGGGTAAGGGAAAAAAAACATGGCGGAAACACATCCATCTGCAGAACTTTCCTATTTTTGGCATCTGGCCCGCTGCCACCAATAGACTTTCCCACCCTTCAGTTTTTGGTGTGCCCTCCAAAGTTGAACAGAAACAGCAAACTTCATTGGCCAGACAAGGACCCATGGTGAGCACCTATTGGACAATGGCCCTTTAAAAATGAGCAGCAACCACCCTGGGTGTGACTCCCTTGGCCTCGGCCTGGTCAGTGAGCCCTGAGAGGTTCTCTGAGGGCCGAGAGTTCAGCTGTGAGGCAGCCTGAAGCTGGACTTTGAAACCCCAAGACCCTGAGTCAGACGGCATCCTGAGACCCCCCAGGGCCCCACTGCAGACTGGAGGGGCTGGACTTGTGCCCTCAGGAGAAGCCCACAGCTGAGGTGCTGCCTGCACCCGGCTCTCTACATGGAGAGGTGGGGACAGAAGTGGTCAACAAAATACCCAATGCTTAGGTCACAGCCAGGACCCTGCCCTAGGCCCTCTGTATGGAGTGGCCATCAATATACCTAATACTCCATGTTCATATCATGGTCAGGCCTCTGCACCGAGCAAGAGGCTGTCCTTGAGAAAGAGGCCACCTCCTGGAACAGGATCTGCTGCTGAGAGCCCACGGCCGTGTGTGCTACTCCTCATGGCCTGCTGACCCCTTGGCAGGCAGCCCCATGTCTGCAGCACATGCTGAGTGAAACTTAATGAAGCAGTGAACTTTTAGTAAATTTCACCACTTAAAGAATCCTTTTGTAAAAGTAAAAGTGTTCCCAATACTCTTGGTAACCTTGGTTGGAAGAAACACGAAGACATAGAATGCCCTTATTATTACACTGGGGACGGAAACCCACCTGCTGGGCCATCTTTCATTCAGAACATGAAGAACACATCCGTTTAACTGCAGTGTGGCTCCCGTCCATGTCAGCAGTGAGCTGCTACACCGCCAGCTAGTCCTGTGCTGTAGGATGCAGCGCCGTGGCTATAGAGTATTGACTTTGAATGGAGGTTTGGAACCATCACTTCTGTGGCAGTATCTGATGGGGGGACTCAACTGATCTCTAATCCTCCGAGAACAGGCTGGTGGCCAGGCTTACACACTGGTGAGTACCCTCACCTTAGGCTCATTGGGATTTAAATCCCTTTAATTTTTTCAGTGGCAGACTGTAATTTGCCTTTGTGCAGTATCCTCCTGTAATCTGGGCATCTGTGAGCAGGCAACCTTTGGCAGGAAAAGAAAGCCCCGTGGCAAATATGAGGGCTTCTTTCTCAGAGGATTAGCCTAGTGGCTCCAGTGGAGCAGAAGTGAGAAGTCATGTGGGCAGAGCCAGTTCCACCAGAACTACACACATACAAACACCTCTAGGGAAGCAAAGTGTTTTAGAGCAACTTGTAAACGTTTAGGAACATTGGCCCAGTAGACATTGTCCTTGATAATAGTCAGCTCATACTTATGGTTGACACCACTAGGCCTGTCCTTTTGGGCTTATTACCAAAAGCCATTTCCCAGAGAGAGTATGTGAGAGTGGCTGACTGGTCCTATTTCTGGAAGACCAACATCTTGGGGCCAACAGGGGCATGGGGGTTGGGGTGCTAGATGCCCACATGGCCATTTGCAGTTTGAATACTGGACCCAGCCACTTGAGACTCATACTAGGCTCATGTGCACATGAGCCCAGAGTCCAAAGAGGAGAATGAAGGAGAAGGGATTGCAGACCAGGCATCCCCTTGGGGGGGGGGGGTGATTTCTCATTTTCCCTTTCTCTGTTTCTCTTCAGTGAGTGCACACACCCTATGGCAAAAACCTAAATAATAATAGTAATAATAATAGTAATTTAAGACCAACATCTAGTTTGTTCTCAATTCCTCCATCCTGCAGCCACTTAGGATAACAATCTGTGCTCCTTTTAGGGCCACTCTTAAAACAGATGGACTCCAGGAACTCGGGGAAACACCTTCTCAGCCAGGGTGTAGCCCCTGGGAATGCTGTTTAAAATCCCCAGCTTACTGTGAGGGCTGAGTGAGGGTGGCAACTTTAGGCCTCAGTGGGAGGCTGAGTGCAAATGCAGCAGGGCAAACATGGGGTAGAAGCTACCAGTGCCTCGGATCCCCATCGGCCCTGTCCCTCCTCGCACGTGAGTTTCTCCTATAGTATAAAACCCTAAACGGTGGTTATTGGCAATGTCAGGTTAGTGTTTTGGTCTCAGGTCCAACTTTGAACAGCTAACGACCTCCTAGGCATGCTGAAATGCAATACGAGCTGAAAATGAGAACTGCATAATGAAAGCAGGGAGAGTTCATGAGCTATGCTGGAAACATTGATTCACCAAGGTGCAAACTTCCTGAGCACATCCTGCAGATGGCCCTTTAATAAATAGTTACAAAGTTTAGCAGAAGAAGTATCCCCCACAGCAGATGAGCAGTCTATCCTCCCAGGAATGAGGAGTCTTTGAAGAGCCCTCCTGGCTGCTCTCAGAGGACAGGGGTTTTGGCCCCTCCCTCCCTCTGGGTAAACAGCTCTTATCATGAGTGGATCCCGTGAAGCAGCTTCTTCCACGTCTAAGTGGGGCGGACAAACTCACCATCCTATTGACAGAGTTAGATTTTCCTAAATCTTACATAGTCTAGAATGAAATCTGGTTTCTCTTCAGAGCCACTGTAAACAGACCAGAGCATCCTTTCGTGTTCTTTTCAGTCTGGTTAAAAAGCAGCGGCAGTTCTGTGCCCTGACTACAGGCAGTTTCTGATATATTTTCAGCCAGAGCACCTGGAAGGTGAGGGAAACCTCGGTTGCAGGTGCAGACCTCCTGACTAGCGAGTTTCTGTTGCTGTGTTAGGATCACACATGTAATCCGGTCAGGTTTGAAGGTCCCAGGTAAGTGAATACTCTCAGATATTAAATTGCAGGCATGTGCTTGATGAAATGCACAGAATGTTCTAGGGATACACAGCTCAGCACACATGTAGACAAGTTTGTTGAGGTCCTCTCCACAACAAAATCTGAACAAGAGAACGCTTTACTTACCAGATCCTGGATTACTTTGGACTTTGCTGGTTATTAGAAAGTCATAAAAAATGTGTTTACATATTGTTGTGATGTGCCAAATAAAGCCTCATTTTTGTGGTTTTGGCAGAGGAAATGATACCTTCAAGATGGATCATAAAGGGCAGGCCAAGTAGCCTAGTGGAGCAGGGATTGCAATGTGAGCACACCCCATTGTGGGGGGCTTTCCCCTGTCACTTTCTCTCCAGTAAGTACACACACTCTCTGGCAATTAAAAAAAAAAAAATAATAATAATAATAATAATAATAGATGGGTTATAAAACCATGAAGTTCTGTGGCCAAGGACTGTCACTACCCATCACAGCCCACCATTCTCAGCCATGAAAAGGGGAGTAGAGGATCACTTTTTTGTGGGTTCTGTTCCCTACCCCACCCACCTCCCACAGACTCCTCAGGGGTGCCAAAGACTGCTGGGAGGTGGGGCCACTGCTTTTCATGCTTTTCCCTTCTGCTCTGCAGCACCTGTGTTGTTCAGAAGGCCATGCAAACTGTTTGCACTGGCTGCCTGAGTTTGTCAGAGCTCAGTTGTTATTTCTATTGTTACAGTTTATTTTTTTATTTTTATTTTTTTTGTTGCTATAGGGCGCCTGCACTGGCCAGAAAGACAAAGAGAGACAGAGAGACAGAAAGCGAGAAATCACCCCCGGGAGGGATGGCCATGCCGCAATCCCTTCTCCTCCATTCTCCTCTCGGGATCTTGGGCACGCATGCACATGCGCCCGGCGTGAGTTTAAGCCACCGGGTCCGGGACTCGAACCACAGTCAACTACATGGGATTCCAGCAACACCATTACGCTTACTGTTAGTCCCAGTTTATTTCTAATGTGCTCTTGAGGTCTCTATCTTCAGAGTGACCACAACCACAGTAGCCACTCTGTAGGAGAACCCTGACCAAGTGACAGCTATCTTTGTGTGTGTTGGTCAGGCAAGACACTTGCAGGTGAAATCAAATCACATAAAACAAAACAAAACAACAAAAAAAAAAAGATTACTCATGGGACCCAGAAAGGTTAAGATATAGATACAAAAACCAGAGGCAGCAAAGAGCTGAGAAAGCAAGTGGTGAGCTGGGGCAGAGAAGCCATGGGACTAGGCCTTTCTATTGAGGTCCATGGGTTTCATCCCTCAGGAGTCCCTGTAAGGTTTATGGGTAAAAACATAAAAACTGGAAGGAGGACCCTTATTTACAGGACTCTTCTGACAATTAAGTTTTTCTTTATTCGTGATAGAGCATGTGCCCATGAGAGAGAGAGCGAGCATAAGCCTTACAGTGGAAGAACAGCATCCTCCAGATCTGATCATGCCATGACCCCTTCTTCCAGCTTCAGCCCAGTGAACTGTGAGCACACACACATGCATCAGTGTGTTTCAAGCTACCTGGATTAGGACTTGAATCTGGTTGCCCCATGGGCACCAGCCTCTTGTAGGCAGTGCATTACCACTAACCATGGACTCTATTATGTTCCACAGCATGGCATCTGCTGGGTTGTCAATGAGCTGAGAGACAAACAGGCTGTGTCACAGACAACGAGATGGGAAGAGAAGGTACAGCTAGGCCAAAACAATGGGTAAAACTGGGTGCCATGTAACCTACCTCAGACCTGAGACTGGGTGCTGAGGCAGAAACTCCATTAAACACACTCATAGCAAGGGTTTTAAACAACAATTCAGCAGCATTTTCTGTAGGCAGAAATATAAGAGGCAGCAGTGAATACCTATGATAAATCATTCATCATATGAGAACGGAGGTTTGTATTGCAGGGCCGGAAGACCCAGTGCAACATGCAATAGCCATTGTGAGTCACAGACTGCACGTGTCTTCTGTGTAAGAATTTGTGTACACACTGGGTACTGCCTTCTCAGCTGAAGGCCCAGCGAACTCTATATTGATAACAATGCACAGGGTTTTCCACCATAGGACACCAGCAGAGTGAGTGAAAACCTCATGCTGGAGGGGCAGCCAAGCAGGCTTCATGCATGGGTCCCTGGCAGTTGGGGTCAGTTCACGGGCTGCAGTGTGAGCAGGTGTGCGGCCCTCCTCCCTGGCCACTGCCACTGTGATTGGGTGGAAGATGGCACTGGGCAGATGGAAATCCTAATGACAGCTTCCAAATTCACCTCCATCTGTACCAATGCATTAGAGAAAGAGATTGGTCCAGACCAGTTTCCTGTCAACAAGCACTATTTAGGATTAGTCAATTTTAGGAGTACTTGCTACTGCAATTCAGTTCTTTGAGCACTTTATTTTTGTCGTCCACTTCAGGAAAAAGTTTTAGTATATACGAGTCAACCTAGGAAGGAGAACCTTCTTGCATGCTTAGCAGACCTCTTCCATAGCATCATCACTCAGAAGGAGAAGGTTGGAGGTACCTCCTAAGAAGTTCCTCACAGGGTGGCAGAAAGAGAATGAGCTTTTGAAAACTACTTGTGACAAGATGCCCATGAATTCTTAAATGACCCACTAAATACCATTGCCAATATTTTACGAGAAGAGAGGAAGCAGGAGAAACAGCATGGCTGCTTATCTAATGGTAACATTGAAAGCAAAAACAACAGCACACCAGACCCACGTGGGTTCATGAGATTTTTCAGGGAACATTAACTGATGAAACCAGATGTCTTACTTGTGAAACTGTAAGCAGTGAAGATGAATATGTTTTAGATCTTTCTGTTGACATGAAACAAAACATATCAATTACTCACTGTTTAAGGGGTGTTAGCAACACAGAAACATTCTGCAATGAATGCAAATGTTACTGTGAAGTGTCACAGCAGACAAGAAGCACACAAACAGATGAAACTTAAAGTGCCCATGATTCTAGTTCTGTACCTGAAGGGATTTAAATATATAGATCAACCTCATTGACATGCAAAACATTTTACTGGATAGTTTTTCCTTTAGAAATTAATCTGTTCAACACTTCAGGTGATGCAACTGATTCTGACAGGATATACAACGTTGTTGCTGTGGTGCACTGTGGACGTGGTCCCAGTCGAGGACATTGTATTGTAATAATTAGGAGTCATGACTTTTGGTTGTTGTTGTTCTACAACAACAACCAAAAAAAAGAAAAAGTAGATGTGCAAGGTATTGAAGAATTCTGACATCAGCTCTCTCAAAAGCTCTGATTCTGGTTAAATCCCTTTTTACCAGTCTCAGGACTGAGGGTGAGCGTGACAAAGAGATATTTTCTGCCTCATTGCTTTTCTGCTTATGTTGGAAAAAATCAAGAACCGATTTTTCCAGAAAAGAGAAAGATAGGAAGTTTGAGACAGTAGCACACTGGGCAGGCAAAGACAATGTGTTAACAGGCCCTTGCTATCCTGGTAGTTGGTTTATTTTCTCAGGTATTGTGCATCTGCAGGTTCACACAGCAAAGAAGTAAAGTCAGAGATACCAGCTCTTGTAAAACAGCCTTTTAGTCACTGACACACATTTTCTCTATTAATTGCCCTGATAACCATTTGAATTCCTTGGGGTGCAGTCAAAAGAGCCAGATCTTGTGCTGGGCTGTGCTGATAACATATGGAGAGGACCCTGAGCCACTGCGGAACTGACTGTGCTCTGTGCAGGGATGCAAAATCAGTGGTCTTCTCACACGTAAACCAGAAGTAACAGATGGAGAAGACCCTGAGCTACTGAGGAAATTTCCTGTGCTCTGCAAAAGGATGCATACTCAATGGTCTTCTCATGGGTAAACTACAAGTACCAAGTATCAGGCCCAACACTAGTAGTTGCCTCCTGATTTAAAAAACAAGAAACAAAAAAGCTCACAGATAGTAAAATCCAATGTCAGGAGGACAAATGTGTTTTGCTTCTCTGAAAAAGCTTATAATAGCATACAGTATATGTATATGTAGGCAACAATTGCTCAGAAGTGGCTTTTGTTTCCCAGGAGAAAGACTGGCTTTGTGATTATAATTTTTTCCTTATTTATTTTATTTAAAACTGTTAGAGTCGGGACCAGCAGTTAGCATAATGGCTATGTCTCTGGACTCCCATGTAGTTGATCGCATTCACGTCCCGGACCCAGTGGCTTAAAACTCATGCCGGGCGCGTGTGTGTGCGTGGCCAAGATCCCGAGAGGAGAATAGAGGAGAAGGGATTGCAGCATGGCCAGCCCCCCTGGGGGGTGATTTCTTGCTTTCTGTCTCTCTGTCTCTCTCTGTTTGTCTGGTGAGCGCACGTGCCCTAAAGCAAAAAAAAAAAAAAAAAAAAAAAAAAAAAAAAAAAAAAAAACCTCTTAAAAAAAGAAAAAAAAAACCTGTTAGAGTCTATGTATTGTATGAAGTGCCCATGACTTTTTTTTTCTATAGGGTGTATGTACTCGCTAGAAAGAGAGAGACAGAGAGACAGACGTCACTCCCCAGGGGAATGGCCATGCCACAATCCCTTCTCCTTCATTCTCCTCTTGGGATCTAGGGCACACAGGCACATGCGCCCAGAGTGAGATTAAGCCACCAGGTCTGGGACTCAAACCGCGGTTGACCACATGGGAGTCCAACAACATTGTCATTTCGCCAACTGCTGGTCCCTCTGTTCGAGGTTTTAAGAAGTAATGTATGTAATGTAAAATGCATGTAAACCATTACAGTTGACAGTTTCCCACACATCAGTAAGTTTCTGAGAGTGGCAGAATGTAACTTGCAGAAAACATTAAAAATTAACATAAAAATAACAGCAATCAGACTTTGGATGTTCTTTTTTCAAGATCCTTTCAAGCAGTATTTTCTTTTTTTAATTCTATAACTTTTGAAATTATTTTACTAAAACTGTTGACTGTGGGAAACAAACAACAGAAAGAAGATTTATTGTCTCCTGCTATTAACATTTATCATCTATCTTTTAGCTCAGGAAATGACTTGAACTACTAGTTCCACAAGCAGATCTTTAACAGGACCATTTAGCTAACTTGGACTGCCTAATCAGATGTGTCACAAGAAAAGTATTGTATTTAGTATTTGTGCTCAGTATCAAAAGTGTTTTGATCAGTTGCTTTTTAAGATACAGTTTCTAAAGCCTTATGTTTTTGTACAAATTACAGTCTGCCAGCTGGCCACTAACCAGTTTCCTAAGACACAAACATCAGGAGAGCAGTCCCATGTGCCTTCTCCTGTGCAGGCACTCACACAAACAGTTCCTGTGCTGCTGAGTAGTCTTCCCCTGTGTAGTCACTCACATGGCCCAAGTCCCCGGTACTCATGAGGTGCCTATTCCTGTGCAGCCACTCAGATGGCCCCTGTCCCTGTGCTCCAGAGTGTCTTCTCCTGTGCAGTCACTTACACGACCCGCATCATGGTGCTCCGAAGGTGCCTTCCCCTGTGCAGTCACTCAAATGGCCCACAACCCTGTGCTCCTGAAGTGCCTTTCTCTGAGTATCACTCAGGGCCTGTGTCCCCAGTGCTCCGGAGCTGCCTTCCCTGTACAGTAACTCACACAACCTGCATCCCTATGCTCCTGAGGTGCCTTCCCCTACAAGGTCACTCACATGGCCCACTCCTGGGTGCTGCCAGTCACTCACATAGCCCGAGTCCCTGGTGATCCTGAGGATTTACTTTGTGCAATCACTCAAATGGTCCACGTCCCGTTGTTCCTGAGGTGCCTTCCCCTGCCCAACTAAGGTGCCTTTTCTTTGTGCTGTCACTTACATGGCCTGATCCTTGGTGCTCCTAGGTTCCTTCCGCAGTGCTGTCCCACACATGGCCCACGTCCCTGTGCTACAGAGGTGCCTTCCCCTGTACACTCACATATCCTGCGTCCCTGTGATCCTGAGGTGCCTTCACCAGTGCAGTCACTCATATGGCCCACATCCCCGTGCTCCTGAGGTGCCTTTTCCTGGGTAGTCCCTCGCACAGCCCACATCCCCTGTGCTCCTGAGGCACCTTCTCCTGTGCAGACGATGTCACTTCTGGTGAGGCGCCTAATGCATGCAGTCACTCACAGGCCTGCGTCCCATGCTCCTGAGGTGCTTTTCCCTAGGTAGTCACTCACATGGCCGAGTATCTGTGTTCCGGAATTACCTGGCCTGTGTCACTGGTGCTCCAGAGATGCCTTCCCTTACACAGTCACTCACAAGACCCATGTTCCTGGTCATCTGAGGGGCTTGTTTTCACTCCTCTCTTTTTGACTGGTGTCATCGAGTGCCTCAGTCACTGGCTGGAATGGGGTTTCATTGCCGATGTGGCACCTTCAGGAAGTCCTTTAGGACTTCTGGCAGGCAGCCAGAGATGTTGAAAGGGTTTTTACTAAGCTCTCATACTTTCTCACATATTTCCTCAGGGAACAGGGGGGGGGGGGGGGGCAAAGAGCTCTCTACTGACAGGCACCAGGCATTGCCAGAGGTCAGATTCATTTTCTCAGAGGTCTGCCCACGCAGGCTGGAGGGAGGGTTGTGGGGTAACAGCATGGCCTCCAGCCAGCAGAGAACCTGGGCAGGGCCTGGTTGCTAAAGGAGGCCCCCTTTGTCTTCCATTCCCAGGATGAGTGTGTCAGAAGTATTAGGGACTGGTGGGGAACGGCAGGAGTCACATGGACAGTGAAGGCAAACCTGGAACTTATGCCTGAACCACAGTGATAAAAATTCACCATGTGGCTGCACATCTGTGGGAAACACAGCCATCACTTCTCAGGAGGAAGTGGGCCACAGTCTCTCGCCTCCCATAAGGTCTCCACATCTGAGGGCAGCAAGGATCAAACATTCCATGTAGGCAAACCTAGTGCTACTCCCTAGTTGTGAAAGGGCTCTCCTGGGCCATCCTAGAACTGACTCACCTGGTTAATCACACTTGTTTCCAAGTAGATGTTCATGGTGAATTATGTCAGATTAAGATTACATTTGAAATTACATACATCACTTTATATAGTAATTTCATTATAGTGCAGTGGTCTTCCAAAAACTGCATCTTATTAAACTTTTCTGAAAAAGTTTGAAACAACACTTCTAATATTTTTAATTGTATATTATGTATTCACTTATAAAATATTATTTATATCACAAAATATGTACATTCATAGGGACCAGCAATTGGCATAATTACTATGTTGCTGGACTCCCATGTAGTCAACTGTGCTTCAAGTCCTAGACCCGGTGGCTTAAACTCACGCAGGGCATATGTGTGTGTGTTCCCAAGATCCAGAGAGAAGAATGGGGGAGAAGGGATTCTGGTGTGGCAATTCCCCCTTGGGGGGTGATTTCTCGCTTTCTGTCTCTCTGTCTCTCTGTCTTTCTGCTGAGCGCATGATCACTCTAGCAAAAACCTCTCTCCCCCCCACCCCACCAAAAAAGTATATTCATAAACATTGTTGGGACCAGCAGATGGCATAATGGTTACATTGCTGGACTCCCACATAGTCAACTGTGGTTTGAGTCCTGGATCCATTGCCTTAAAACTCATTGCAAGGTGCTTGTGTATGCATGCCCAAAATTACAAGAAGAGAATGGAGAAGGGACTGTGGCATGGCCATCCCCCATTGGCGGTGATTTCTCACTTTCTGTCTCTCTGTCTCTCCAGTGAGCACATATACCCTATAGCAATAATCTGTCTCTAAAAAATAAAAAAAGACATTGTAAGAGAAATAAACATACTTGTGATACAATCTTTAATTTATTATTAGTGGTACATAATTATTTGCTTTCATAAAAGCTGTGATCAAAGTACTGTAATAAGTTATCAACATTAATAATATTTCAGTGAGACAAATTTGATTGAAATGCCACCTTTTAGAAAAGGTTGCTTTGAAACTTTTTAATATATTGACATCAAGGGCTGGTTCAAAGAACAGTAGTTTCCTATCAATTAAAAACTTAAAGACTTTGGAGATGACTCCTGCATTTGAGCTGTGAAGTATTACTTTCAGGGACTAAGACTAATGAAGGTTCTCTGTTGAGACGTCATCCTCCAGGCCCCAATTTAGAAAGTGGTAGGGCATCCTCTGTATCCTTTTCTAGGTTTTCCTTTCTTTTCCTTCTTCTTTGTTTTTTTTTTTTTTTTTTTTTTTCCTTTTTCTTTTACCTTCATCACTTTGCTGCTCAGCCTCCATGCACCGAGTGTCCAGACAGGTCTAAGTGAGCAGTAACCAAATATCTGAATACTACTAGAGTCAGAATATTCCGCAATTCCCACTGAATCTGCCACACAAAGGGAGAAAACAAAACTACAGAGAGATTGCAGACCAGGGGAGATCGTCTCCCCAGATGTTCCGGGGCTGCATCCTGGTGACAAGGGAGGTGGAAACACACCATCTCCTACTTCTCCTCTTACTCAGCTAATGCCCCTGAAATGTTGCAGGATATACAGTGTGAGAGAGATAGGACACCAAAGCTTTTACAGGAAAACAGTGATTTATTTGTGTGCTAGCACTGGCTCAACAGATTCACATCCAAAGGCTGAATCCCTTATCGCTTGGGGCTCTTCCTCTTATTTGTTTTAGCTTCTTTGTCTCCCATACATGGTTATATTTTACTTCTACATATCTTTGATAGGGTAGAAGACTATTACAGCATTATGCAGCATGTACTGGGCTGCTGGGCTGTTAGATGCTCAGTTGTACATGAAGTTAAAGAGTTGCTGTCAGGGCTACAAGGTCACTAAGAATTGCTGAGCTGCTGTGGGGACAGGGCTACAAGGTCACCACAGGCTGTACGTGTGTTTTCGTTCTAAGCATGCCCATTATCTCCCTTGGTCCTGGAGGCCCCCCCATCACATGATGACTATAGCAAAATAAAAAAATAAGGCAATTATAAAGTAAAACAAAGAATTCAAAAAATTTCTGGAAAGTCAAATACTCTCAGAATATTTGAAAAGATAAATGAAAATTGTAAAGTGTAAGGTTATTTATTCCAGAAATGTAGGACATTATACCTCTCTACACATTGTTTTGAAATTTCAAGAAGTACAATATGTTTTACATATCTCATTTTTCTTTATTTCATATTTTACATAGTACTGAAATTAAACCAGGGCTCAAACCACTGATACAAACTGTTAGGAAGTGACTTGCTAGGGGCGGCCTGTGTGTGTAAGGAGTTCACCCTGAAGAGTCAAGGATCCCCTGCTCCAGGGTACTTGTTGGTTCCTGAGTTCTTGAAGGATTGAAATGTTGATATCAAGTCTAAAATCTGCTTCCAAACCAGCCAGTGCTGTGGTAGCTAAAGCAGCTGGATTTTACATAGCTGACTACACAGGTGGAATCCCAGACCTGGCAGCTTGAAAAACATACCAGACACATGTACATGTGTGTCCAAATCCTGAGAAAAGAAAGAGAAGAATTGTGGTGTGGTCAACCCCCTTGAGGGGGGTGCTTTCCTCACTTTCTCTCTGTCTCTTTCTCTCTCTGATGAATGCACACATCTTACAGCAACTTAAAATAATAATAATTATTATTACTATAAATAAAGTAAGTTTCTATCTCTATAGCCTAGATTTTTCTCTAAAGTATTATTGCTTTCAAGTATGAGATTCATTTCGAGATAAGACTTGGATGAGGTATGAGGCTGAGGTGTTTAGGTTAATGGTCTATTTTTTCTTTTTTTGAGAGGAAGAACTATGGGCATCAAATTGTACAATTTTGATTTTATGTAGAAGCTAGCTTTCCTCTTGTAAATTGGTTTTGTACAGCTGTATGAAATATTATCCAGCATATTTGGGTCTGTCTATTCTGTCCCATTAATCAAAGTGCCTATTCTATTCCTTCTTCTTCTTTCTTCTTTTATTCTTTAATCTGTCTTACTCTAAACTTCACTCTTCAGACACTTAATGTCTACATAGGCCTAGGTGCACAGTAGACAAGCATCTGAATCCTTTTAGATTCATTGAAATCCTCAACGCTTATTGAATCTCCTGTTTTATTTATTTATTTATTTTTTTGGAGAGATTTTTGCTATAGAGTGCGTGCGCTCGCCAGACAGACAGAGAGAGACAGAGAGACAGAAAGCGAGAAATCACCCCCCCGGGGGGATGGCCACACCGCAATCCTTTCTTCTCCATTCTCCTCTCAGAATCTTGGGCACACACGCACACACACCCGGCATGAGTTTTATGCCACCGGTCCAGGACGCGAACCACGCTCGACAACATGGGAGTCCAACGACATAGCCATTATGCTAACTGCTGGTCTCCCGAATCTCTTGCTTTAATGAAAACATTTCTTTCTATAAATCTGAACTCCTAAACTTACTGTATATATCACATTGCAACGCACTGTGGAGGAGAGATTTTGTCACAGAATGACAAGAAACGACTGCAGAGGTACAAGAAACATGAGTGTGAGGTCTAGGAAAAGGGAAAAGAAACATGGCGGAAACATTTCCGTCTGCAGAACTTTCCTGTTTTCTGCATCTGGCCCGCCACCACCAACAGACTTTCCCACCCTTCAGCATTTGGTGTGCCCTCCAAAGTTGAACAGAAACAGCAAACTTCATTGGCCAACAAGGACCCATGGTGAGCACCTATTGGACAATGGCCTTTTAAAAACGAGCAGCAACCACCCTGGGTGTGACTTCCTTGGCCTCGGCCTGGTCAGTGAGCCCTGAGAGGTTCTCCGAGGGCCGAGAGTTCAGCTGTGAGGCAGCCTGAAGCTAGACTTTGAAACCCCAAGACCCTGAGTCAGACGGCATCCTGAGACCCCCAGGGCCCCACTGCAGACTGGAGGGGCTGGACTTGTGCCCTCAGGAGAAGCCCACAGCTGAGGTGCTGCCTGCACCCGGCTCTCTACATGGAGAGGTGGGGACAGAAGTGGTCAACAAAATACCCAATGCTTAGGTCACAGCCAGGACCCTGCCCTGGGCCCTCTGTATGGAGTGGCCATCAATATACCTAATACTCCATGTTCATATCATGGTCAGGCCTCTGCACCGAGCAAGAGGCTGTCCTTGAGAAAGAGGCCACCTCCTGGAACAGGATCTGCTGCTGAGAGCCCACGGCCATGTGTGCTACTCCTCATGGCCTGCTGACCCCTTGGCAGGCAGCCCCATGTCTGCAGCACATGCTGAGTGAAACTTAATGAAGCAGTGAACTTTTAGTAAATTTCACCACTTAAAGAATCCTTTTGTAAAAGTAAAAGTGTTCCCAATACTCTTGGTAACCTTGGTTGGAAGGAACACGAAGACATAGAATGCCCTTATTATTACACTGGGGACGGATACCCACCTGCTGGGCCATCTTTCATTCAGAACATGAAGAACACATCCATTTAACTGCAGTGTGGCTCCCGTCCATGTCAGCAGTGAGCTGCTACACCGCCAGCTAGTCCTGTGCTGAAGGACGCAGCGTCATGGCTATAGAGTATTGACTTTGAATGGAGGTTTGGAACCATCTCTTCTCTGGCAGTATCTGATGGGGGACTCAACCGATCTCTAATCCTCTGAGGACAGGCTGGCGGCCAGGCTTACACTTTGGTGAGTACCCTCGCCTTAGGCTCATTGGGATTTAAATCCCTTTGATTTTTTCAGTGGCAGACTGTAATTTACCTTTGTGCAGTTTGCTCCTGTAATCTGGGTATCTGTGAGCAGGCAACCTTTGGCAGGGAAAAAAGAGAGCCCCGTGGCAAATATCAAGGGCTTCTTTCTCAGAAGATTAGCCTAGTAGCTCCAGTGGAGCAAAAGTGAGAAGTCATGTGGGCAGAGCCAGTTCCACCAGAACTACACACATACAAACACCTCTAGGGAAGCAAAGTGTTTTAGAGCAACTTGTAAACATTTAGGAAAATGGGACTAGTAGATGTTTTCCTTGATAATAGTCAGCTCATACTTATGGTTGACACCACTAGGCCTGTCCTTTTGGGCTTGTTACCAAAAGTCATTTCCCAGAGAGAGTATGTGAGAGTGGCTGACTGGTCCTATTTCTTGAAGACCAACATCTTGGGGCCAGCAGGGGCATGGGGGTTGGGGTGCTGGACACGCACATGGCCAGTCGCAGTTTGGGTCCTGGACCCAGCCGCTTGAGACTCATACTAGGCACATGTGCACACGAGCCCAGGGTCCAAAGAGGAGAATGGAGAAGGGATGGCAGACCAGCCATCCTCTTGGGGGGTGATTTCTCATTTTCCTTTTCTCTGTCTCTCTCCAATGAGTGCACACACCCTATGGGAAAAATCTAAATAGTAGTAGTAGTAGTAGTAGTAGTAGTAGTAGAAGTAGTAATTTAAGACCAACACCTAGTTTGCTCTCAATTTCTCCATTCTGCAGTCACTTAGGATAACAATCTGTGCTCCTTCACAGATATTATTTAAATAGATGGACTCCAGGAACTCGGGGAAACACCTTCTCAGCCAGGGTGTAGCCCCTGGAAATGCTGTTTAAAAGCCCCAGCTTACTGTGAGGGCTGAGTGAGGGTGGCAACTTTAGGCCTCAGTGGGAGGCTGAGTGCAAATGCAGCAGGGCAAACATGGGGTAGAAGCTACCAGTGCCTCGGATCCCCATCGGCCCTGTCCCTCCTCGCACGTGAGTTTCTCCTATAGTATAAAACCCTAAACGGTGGTTATTGGCAATGTCAGGTTAGTGTTTTGGTCTCAGGTCCAACTTTGAACAGCTAACGACCTCCTAGGCATGCTGAAATGCAATACGAGCTGAAAATGAGAACTGCATAATGAAAGCAGGGAGAGTTCATGAGCTATGCTGGAAACATTGATTCACCAAGGTGCAAACTTCCTGAGCACATCCTGCAGATGGCCCTTTAATAAATAGTTACAAAGTTTAGCAGAAGAAGTATCCCCCACAGCAGATGAGCAGTCTATCCTCCCAGGAATGAGGAGTCTTTGAAGAGCCCTCCTGGCTGCTCTCAGAGGACAGGGGTTTTGGCCCCTCCCTCCCTCTGGGTAAACAGCCCTTATCATGAGTGCTGTTCTGGATCCAGTGAAGCAGCTTCTTCCATGTCTAAGTGGGGCGGACAAACTCACCATCCTATAGACAGAGTTAGATTTCCCTAAATCTTACATAATCTAGAATGAAATCTGGTTTCTCTTCAGAGCCACTGTAAACAGATCAGAGCACCATTTTGTGTTCCTTTCAGACCGGTTAAAAAGCAGCGGCAGTTCTGTACCCCAACTACAGGCAGTTTCTGATATATTTTCAGCCAGAGCACCTGGAAGGTGAGGGAAACCTCAGTCACAGGTGCAGACCTCCTGACTAGCGAGTTTCTGTTGCTGTGTTAGGATCACACATGTAATCCGGTCAGGTTTGAATGTCCCAGGTAAGTGTGAATACACTCAGACCATAAACTGCAGGCATGTGCTTGATGACATGCACAGAATGTTCTCCTAGGGATACACAGCTCAGCACACATTTAGACTAGACAAGTTTGTCGAATTCCTCCCCACAACAAAATCTGAACAAGAAAACGCTTTACTTACCAGATGCTGGTTTATTTTGGACTTTGCTGGTTATTAGAAAGTCATGTCAAATGAGTTTACATATTGCTGCATTGTGCCAAAAAAAGCCTCGTTTTTGTGGATTGGGCAGAGGAAACAACACCTTCAAGATGGATTGTGAAGGGCAGGTCAAGTAGCCTAGTGGAGCAGAGATTGCTGTGTGAGCACAACCCATTGTGGGGGGCTTTCCCCTGTCACTTTCTCTGGTGAGTACATACACCCTCTGGCATTTAAAATAAACAACAACAAAAAATAGGTGGGTTATAAAACCATGAAGTTCTGTTGCCAAGGAATGTTGCTCCCCAGAATAGCCCACAATTCTCAGCCATGAGAACCCTCTTTGTGGGTTCTGTTCCCTACCCCATCCACCTCCCACAGACTCCTCAGGGGTGCCAAAGACTGCTGGGAGGTGGGGCCACTGCTTTTCAGGCTTTGCCTTCTGCTCTGCAGCACCTGTGTTGTTCAGAAGGCCATGTGAACTGTCTGCACTGGCTGCCTGAATTTGTTAGAGCTGAGTTGTTATTTCTATTGTCGTAGTTTCCTTCTAATTTGTTCTTTAGGTCTCTCTCTTCAGAGTGACTACAAGTGCAGTATCCACTCTGTAGGAGAGCCCTGACCAGGAGACCGCTATCTTTGGGTGTGTTGGTCAGGCAAGACACTTGGAAGTGAAAGCAAATTGCATAAAAGAAAACAAAATGAAAAAAAAAAATTCATGGGACCCAGAAAGGTTAAGATACAGACACAAAAACTAGAGGCAGCAAATAGCTGAGAGAGTAAGTGGTGAGCTGGGGCTAAGAAGCCGTAGGACTAGGCCTTTCTATTGAGGTCCATGGGTTTCATCCCTCAGATCTTCCTTTGAGGGTTATGGGTAAACACATAAAAGAAACACTTGAGGAGAGGACACTTATTTACAGAACTCTGCTGACCATTAAGTTTTTCTTTATTTATGATAGAGCATTTGCCCATGAGAGAGAGAGAGAATGCAAGCATGAGCCTGACAGTGGAAGAAGAGCACCCTCTAGATCTGGTCATGTTGTACCTCTTCTTACAGCCTCTGGCCCAGTGAACCGTGAACACACACACATGCATCAGTGTGTTTCAAGCTACCTGGAGTAGGACTTGAATCTGGTTGCCCCATGGGTGCCAGCCTCTCGTAGACAGTGCATTACCATTGATCATGAACTCTATTATGGTCCACAGCATGGGATCTGCTGGATTGTCAATGAGCTGAGACACAAGCAGGCTGTGTCACAGACAGCAAGATGGGAGGAGAAGGTACGGTTAGGCAAGACGATGGGTAAGACTGTGTGCCATGTAACCTCTCTCAGAACTGAGACTGGGTGCTGAGGCTGAAATTCCATTAAACACACTCATAGCAAGGGTTATAAACAACAATTCAGCAGCATTTTCTGTAGGCAAAAATATGAGGCAGTAGTGAATTCCTGTGATAAATTATTCATCATATGAGAACAGAGGTTGGTATTGCAGGGCAGGGAGATCCAGTGAAAAATACAATAGCCATCGTGAGTCACAGATTGCAAATATCTTCTGTGTAAGAATTTGTGTACACACTGGGTACTGCCTTCTCACCTGAAGGACCAAGGAACTCCACGTTAATAACAATGCACAGGATTTTCCATCATAGAACACCAGCAGAGTGAGTGAAAAGATCAGGCTGGAGGGGTGGCCCAGCAGGCTCTGTGCATGGGTCCCTAGTAGCTGGGGTTGGCTCGCAGGCTGCAGTATGAGTGGGTGGGCAGCCCTCCTCCCCAGCCATTGTTGTTGCTGCTGCTGTTGGAATTGGGTGGAAGATGGTGCTGGGCAGATGGAAATCCTAATGACAGTCTCCAAATTCACCTCCGTCTGTACCATGGGTACCAATGCCTCAGCATTTGAGAAAGAGATTGGTCCAGACCAGTTTCCAGTCAATGAGCACTATTTTGGATTAGTCAGTTTTCGGAGTACCTGCTACTGCAATTCAGTTCTTCAAGCACTTTATTTTTGTCGTCCACTTCAGGAAAAAGTTCCGGTATACAAGAGTCAACCTAGAAAGGAGAACCTTCTTGCATGCTTAGCAGATCGCTTCCATAGCTCCGTTCCTCAAAAGGAGAAGGTTGGAGGTACCTCTTAAGATGTTCCTAACAGGGTTGCAAAAAGGGAATGAGCTTTTGACAAATATTTGCGACAAGATGCCCATGAATTCTTAAATGACCCACTAAATACCATTCCCAATATATATATATATATATATATTTTTTGTTTTTGGAGAGGTTTTTGCTATAGGGTGCATGTGCTTGCCAGACAGACAGAGACAGAGAGACAGAAAGTGAGAAATCACCCCCCAGGGGGTATGGCCACGCCACAACTGCTTCTCCTCCATTCTACTCTCGGGATTTTGGGCACGCATGCACACGCGCCTGGCGTGAGTTTTAAGCCACCGGGTCCGGGACTTGAACCGCGGTTGAACACGTGGGAATCCAACGACATAGCCATTATGCTACCTGCTGGTCCCTCCATTCCCAATATTTTATAAAAAGAGAGGAAGCAGGAGAAACAACATGGCTGCTTACCTAATGGTAACATTGATAGCGAAAACAACAGCGCACCAGACGCACATGGGTTCATGAGATTTTTTCAGGGAACATTAACTGATGAAACCAGATGTCTTATTTTTGAAACTGTAAGCAGTAAAGATGAAGATTTTTTAGATCTTTCTGTTTATGTGTAACAAAACACATCAATTACAGTTTAAAGGGTGTTAGCAACACAGAAACACTCTGTAGTGAATGCAAATGTTACTGTGAAGTGTCACAGCAGACAACAAGCACACAAACAGATGAAACTTAAAGTGCCCATGATTCTAGCTCTATACTTGAAGGGATGTAAATATAGAGATCAACCTCATTGATATACAAAACTTTTTTACTGCATAGTTTTTCTTTTAGAACTTCATCTGTTCAACACTTCAGGTGATGCAACGAGTCCTGACAGTATGTACGACCTTGTTGCCGTGGTGCACTGTGAATGTGTTCCCAGTCGAGGACATTATATTGCAATAGTTATGAGTCATGACTTTTGGTTGTTGTTGTTCTACATTGTAGAAAAAGTAGATGCGCAAGGTATTGAAGAATTCTGACATCAGCTATCTCAAGAGCTCTGAGTCTGGTTAAATTCCCTTTTACCAATCTTGGGACTGAGGGTGAGTGTGACAGGGATACTTTCTTCCTCATTTCTTCTCTCCTTATGTTGGAAAGGATCAATGACTGATTTTTCAAGAAAAGAGAAATGCAGGAAGCTCAGGGCAGTAGTACACTGCACAGGCAAAGATGATGGATTAGCAGGCCCTTGCTATCTTGGGAGTTGGTTTATTCGCTCAAGTATCATGCATCTGCAGTTTCACACAGGAAAAAACTGAAGTCAGAGATACCAGCTCTTGTAAAACAGCCATCTAGTCACTGACAAGCATTTTATCTATTAATTGCCCTGATAACACTTTGAATTCCTTAGGGTGCAGTCAAAAGAACTAGAAACTATGTTGGGCTGTGCTGTTAACATACAGAGAGGACCCTGAGCCACTGTGGGAACTGCCTGTGCTCTGTGCAGGGAAGCAAACTCAGTGGCCTTCTCACACATAAACCAGAAGTACCTTCAGGCCCAATGCTCACAGTTGCCTTCCTGATTTAGAAAACAAGAAACAAAAAAGCTCACAGATACTAGAATCCAATGTCAGGAAGACAAATGTATTTTGCTTCTCTGAAAAAGCTTTTAATAATATGCAGTATATGTGTGTATAGACAACAATTGGTCAGAAGTGGCTTTTTGTTTCCAAAGAGAAAAACTGGCTTAGTAATTATAATTTTATCCTTATTTATTTTATTTAAAACTGGTAGTCTAAGTATTTTATGAAGTGTCCATGATTCTGTCAGTATAATTTGAGCATTTATTTGTTCTTTTAAGTTTAACTAGTCCTTTAATTTGTTTCTATTTTTAAGGTGAATTTAAATTCTATTTGAAATCAGTAAGACACCTTCAGAAAAATTCCAAGAGGAGATAAATACTCTTTTTCAGGAGGAACTGATGTCTCTGGCTGAATATTCATCCTTTTGTTGTAGCTAATAAGTCAGTTTTATTTCCAGCTTTAATTTCAGTAAATTAAAAATGTAAAAAACTACAAAAAATTTTCTATAGTTGTTAGAATGATAAAAGAAATTCTGATGCAGTGAAAGTATACTAATTTTTAGAATTCCTAAATGTTCTAATGTTTAAAGTTGAGGCCATGCTTGGAAAAAATCATGTCATAGCAGTTATTTTTAAATGTCATTTTTTACCCTGGAAATATTACATTCATCATAACTCTTGCAGCCTGGAAAGCTAGCTTTAAAAAGCACCTTTGAAGAGTAAATTTTAATGAATAAACCAATACAAAAATAAAGTCCTTTGTTTTTCTCCGTCTGCCTTTTGAATTCTTACCAGGAGACTGTTCAGACATTAAAATTTGTGTTTCTTATGATTTCATTCCATTGGAGGATTATTTATTTTTTTGAGAGGTTTTTGCTTTAGGGTGCATGCATTTGCCAGAAAGACAGAGAGACAGAAAGCAAGAAATCACCCCCCATGGGGGATGGCCACACCACAATCCCTTCTCCTCCATTCTCCTCTTGGAATCTTGGACATACACGCCCCACATGAGTTTGAGCCACCGGGTCCAGGACTCAAACCATAGTGGATCATATGGGAGTCCAGCAACATAGCCATTATGTCAACTGCTGGTCCCTCTGTTGGAGGTTTTAAGAAGTAATATATGTAGTGTAAAATGCATGTAAACCATTACAGTTGACAGTTTTCCACACATCAGTAAGTTTCTGACCGTGGCAGAATGTGGCTTGCAGAAAAGATTAAAAATTACCATCAAAATAATTGCAATCAGACCTTGGAAGTTCTTTTTTCAGAAAGTTCCTTTCAGGCAGTATTTTTTTCTTTTAATTCTGTAATTTTTGAAATTATTTTACTAAAACTGTTGACTGTGAGAAACAACAAAAGATGGTTTATTATCTGTTGCTATTATTAACATTTATCATCTATCTATTTTTTTGTTTGTTTGTTTTGTTTTTTAGAGGTTTTTTGCTATAGGGCATGTGCACTCGCGAGGAAGACACAAAGAGAGAGAGAGACAGAAAGAGAGAAATCACCCCCCATGGGGGACAGCCATGCCACAATCCCTTCTCCATTCTCCTCTCAGGATTTTGGGCATGCACGCACATGCACCTGGCGTGAGTTTAAGCCACTGGGTCTGGGTCTTGAACTGTGGTCGACTACATGGGAGTCCAGCAACATAGCCATTAGGCTAACTGCTGATCCCTTATCATCTATCTTTTAGCTCAGAAAATGAATTCAACTACTAGTTCCACAAGCAGATCTTTAACAGGGCCATTTAGCTAACTTGGGCTGCCTAATCAGATGTGCCACAAGAACAGTATTGTATTTAGTATTTGTGCTCAGTATCAAAAGTGTTTTGATCAGTTGCTTTTTAAGATACAGTTTCTAAAGCCTTATGTTTTTGTACAAATTACAGTCTGCCAGCTGGCCACTAACCAGTTTCCTAAGACAGAAACATCAGGAGAGAAGTCCATGTGTCTTCCCCTGTGCAGTCACTAACATGAACTGAGTCTCTGTGCTCCTGAGGTGCCTTCTCCTGTGAAGTCACTCACATGGCCCACGACCCTGTGCTCCTGCAGTGCCTTTCCCTGGGTAGTCACTCAAGAAGCCCAACTCCCTTAGCTCCTGAGGTGCCTTCCCCTACATAGTCATTCAAAGGGCAGAAATCCCTGTGCTCCTGAGGCACCTTCCTCTGTGTAGTCATTGACAGGGCCAGCATCCCTGCTGCTTCTGAAACACCTTTCCCTGTGCAGTCACTCACAGCCCTCATCCCTGGTGCTCCTGAGGCACCTTCCCTTGTGCAGTCATTCAAATGGCCCGCACCCCTGTGCTCCTGAGGTGCCTTCCCCTCCACAGTCACTCATAGGGCCCATGTCCCAAGTGCTTCTCAGGTGCCTTCCCTGTGCAGTAACTCACATGGCCCGCGTCTCTGTGCTCCTGAGGCGACTTCCCCTGTGCAGTCACTCACAGAGCCCATGTCTCTGTTCTGTGGTTCCTTCCCCTATGCAGTCATTCATATAGCCTAAATCCCTGGGTTCCTGAGATGCCTGCTCCTGTGTAGTAGCTTACATGGAGTGCGTCCCTGTGCTCCCGAGGCACTTTTCCCTATGTATTCACTCACGTGGCCCACGTCCCCAGTGCTACTCAGATGTCTTTCCCTCACAATCGCTCACATGACCTGAGTTCCTAGTGCTCCTGAGTGGCCTTCCCCTGTGCAGTCAGTCACATGGCCCACGTCTCTGTGCTCCAGAGGTGCCTTCTCCTGTACAGTCGCTTACAAGGGACCATGTCCCTGGTGCTCCTGAGGTGCCGTCCCATGTGGAATCACTTACACAACCCGAGTGTCTGTGTTCCTCACGTGCATTCCCCTGTGAAGTCAGTCACACCGCACATGTCCCTGGTGCTTCTGAGGTGCTGTCCCCTACGCAGTCACTCTATGGCCCACATCATAATTCAACTAAGGTGCCTTCCCCAGTGCAGTCAATCACATGGCCCGCATTCTTGGTGAGCCTGAGGTGCCTTACTTTGTGTAGTCACTCACAAGCCCACATCCCTATGCTCCTGAGGCACCTTTCTTTGTGTAGTCACTCACATGGCCCATGTCCCTACACTCCCGAAGTACCTTCCCCCTGTGCAGTCACTAACATGGCCCAAGTCCCTGTGCTCCTGAGGTGCCTTCCCTGTGTGGTAACTCACATGACCCATGGCCCCCGTACTCCAGAGGTGCCTTCCCTGTGCAGTAATTCACACGACCTGCATCCCTGTGTTTTGAGGTGACTTCCCCTACTAGGTCATTCACATTGCCGCTCCCTGGTGCTCCTGAGGTGCCTTACTTTGTGCAGACACTCACACGGCCTGCTTCCCTGTGCTCCTGAGGTGCCTTCCTTTACACAGTCACTCACATGGCCCGAGTCACTGGTGGTTCTGAGGTGCCTTCCCCTGTGCAGTCACCCACATTGCCCCCTCCTTGGTGCTCCTGAGGTTCCTTCCCTTGTGCTGTCACTCACACGACTCGAGTACCTGTGCTCCTGAGGTTCCTCCTTTTTCAAAGTCCCTCACAAGACTCACATCATGGGGTAACTGAGGTGCCTTCCCCTGTGCTGTCACTCACAGGGCCTGCATCTTTAGTACTCCTGAAGTACCTAACTTTGTGCAGTCACTCACACGGCCCACGGCCCTTTGCTTCTGAGGTGCCTTCCCCTTTGCCGTCACTCATATTGTCCGCTTCCCTGTGCTTCTGAGGCAACTTTACCTGCCCATTCACTCACATGACCTGCGTCACCTGTCATCCTGAGGCGCCTTCCCCTGCACAGTCACTCACAGGGCCCATGTCCCCAGGTGCCTTCCCCTGTGCAGTCACACACACGACTCATGTCCCTGTGCTCCTGAGGTGCCTTCTCATGTGAATTCACTCACATGGCCCATGTCATGATGCCTCTGAAGTCCCTTCCCCTGTGCAGTCACTCACCCGGCCCACTCCCTGATGCTCCTGAGGTTCCATCCCTTGTGCTTTCACTCACATGGCCAAATCCCTGTGCTCCTGAAGCTTCTTTGTCTGTGTTGTGACAAACAGGGCCCACACCCCTGTACTGCTGAGATGCTTTTCCCTATGTAGCCACTCCCCCATGGTTCTGAGGTGCCTTCCCCTGTGCAGTCACTGAAATGACCCATGTCCTGTGCTCCTGAGGTGCCTCCCCCTGTGGAGTCACTCACACAGCCAGAGTATCTGTGACTTACCTGGCCTGTATTCCTGGTGCTCCTGAGATGCCTTCCCCTACGCACTCACAAGACCCGCATCATGGTATAATTGAAATGTCTTCCCCTGTGTAGTCACTCACAAGGCCCACATCCCTAGTGTTCCTGAGTGGCTTGTTTTCACTCCCCTCTTTATGACTGGTGTCATCAAGTGCCTTGGTCACTGGCTGGGATGGGGTTTCTGTGCTGATCTGGCACCTTCATGAAGTCCTTTTAGCTGCAGCACCACCAGGCAGCCCAAGATATTGAAAAGACTTCCTAAACTACCACACTTTCTCACACGCCTCCTCAGGGAACAGAGGGTGAGGGCAAAGAGCTCTCTGCTGACAGGCACCAGGCATTGCCAGAGATCAGATTCATTTTCTCAGAGGTCTGCCCACACATGCTGGAGGGAGTGTTGTGGGGTAACAGTATGGCCTCCAGCTAGCAGAGAGCCTCGGCAGGGCCTGGTTGCTAAAGGAGGTCCCCTTTGTCTTCCACTCCCAGCATGGGTGTGTCAGAACTATTAGGGACTGGTGGGGAATGGCAGGAGTCACCTGGACAGTGAAGGCTGACCTGGAACTTATGCCTGAACAACAGTGAAGAAAACTCACCATGCGGCTACACATCTGTGGGAAGCACAGCCATCACTCCTCAGGAGGAAGTGGGCCACAGTCTCTTGCCTCCCACAAGGTCTCCACATCTGGGGGCAGCAGGGATCAAGCATTCCATGTAGGCAAACCTAGTGCTACTCCCTAGTTGTGAAAGGGCCCTTCTGGGCCATCCTAGAACTGACTCACCTGGTTAATCATACTTGTTTCTAAGTAAGTGTTCATGGTGAATTATGTCAGATTAAGATTGCATTTGAAATTACATACATCACTTTATATAGTAACTTCATTATAATGCAGTGGTCTTCCAAATACTTCATTTTCTTAAACTTTTCTGAAAAACTTTAAAACACACACTTCTAACATTTTTATTTGTATATTATGTGTGCCCTTATAAAACATTATTTATATTATAAAATATGTACATTTATAAACATTGTAGGGACCAGCAGATGGCATAATAGTTATGTTGCTGGACTCCTACAGTCCACCGTAGTTTGAGTCCTCGACCCATTGCCTTAAAACTCGTGCTAGGTGCATGTGTGTGCATGCCCAAATTTCCAAGAAAAGAATGGAGGAGAAGGGA
The DNA here is from genome assembly GCA_026018925.1 of Tupaia tana. Lineage (NCBI taxonomy): Eukaryota > Metazoa > Chordata > Mammalia > Scandentia > Tupaiidae > Tupaia > Tupaia tana. The sequence continues at coordinate 2,933,466 of JAKSZU010000024.1, forward strand.
CTGTGGCATGGTCATCCCCCATTGGGGGTGATTTCTCACTTTCTGTCTCTCTGTCTCTCCCGTGAGCACACATACCCTATAGCAATAATCTATCTCTAAAAAAAAAATAGGTATTGTAAGAGAAATAAACATACTTGTGATACAATCCTTAATTTATTATTAGTGGTACATAATTATTTGCTTTCACAGGCTGTGATTAAAGTATTATATTATGTTATCAACATTAATATTTCAGTGAGAGAAATGTGATGGAAATGCCACCTTTTAGAAAAGGTTGCTTTGACACTTTTTAATACATCAACATCCAGGGCTGGTTCAAAGAACAGTCATTTCCTATCAATTAAAAACTTAATGACTTTGGGGACCAAAAGTTAGTGTGATGGCTATGTCACTGAACTCCTATGTAGCTGACAGTGGTTTGAATCCCAGACCCAGTGGCTTAAATTCACGCCAGGTGTGTGTGCCCAAGAACCCAAGAGGAGAAAGGAGGAGAAGGGATTGCGGTGTGGCCATCCCCCCTGGGGGGTGATTTCTTGCTTTCTCTCCCTCTGTCTTTCTGGCGAGTGCACGTGTCCTATAGCAAAAACCTCTCAAAAAAAAAAAAAAAATTATGACTTTGGAGTTGACTCCTGCTTTTGAACTGTAAAGTATTGTTTTCAGGGGCTAAGAGTAATGAAGGTTTTCTGCTGAGACTTCACCCTCCAGGGCCCAATTTAAAAAATGGTAGGGTGTCCTCTGTATCTTTTTTTCAGTCTCTCGCTCTTTAAATGTTTTAATTTTTTTTTTTTTTTTTGAGAGATTTTCGCTATAGGGCGCGTGCGCTCGCCAGACAGACAGAGAGAGACATTAGAGACAGAAAGCGAGAAATCACCCCCCAGGGGGGATGGTCACGCCGCAATCCCTTCTCCTCCATTCTCCTCTCGGGATCTTGGGCACGCACGCACACGCGCCCAGCGTGAGTTGTAAGCCACCGGGTCCGAGACGCGAACCGCGGTCGACTACGTGGGAGTCCAGCGACATAGCCATTACGCTAACTGCTGGTTCCCTAAATGTTTTAATTTTTAAAATATGTTTTAAGGTAAAGCATTTTTTTGCTCTCAGATCTTCCTTTATCTTGCTAATCCTCACCTTTTCCCCTCCCATTTAGAAGAGGCAAAAGCACAGGCTTTCTGAGACAACTCGGGCATTTGAGCTGTGAAGCATTGCTTTTATGTGGTGCGGTTTTCATTTTTTGCTTTTAAAAAATAAAAAATTTTAAATTATTTTTTATTTACCTCCTTCTTTGTTTTCTTTTCCTTTTTCTTTTACCTTCATCTCTTTGCTGCTCAGCCTCCATGCACTGAGTGTCCAGACAGGTCTAAGTGAGCAGTAGCCAAACATCTGAATACTACTAGAGTCAGAATATCCCTCAATTCCCACGGAATCTGCTGCACAAAGGGAGAAAACAAAACTGCAGAGAGATTGCAGACCACCCTCTCCGGCAAGCCTCTGAACACTCAGATTGAACTTCAAGAAATGAGAAAAAAATGTATAACCCAGAAATCACCACAGAGGCACAAGAAATATGAGAAACCAAGATAATACCTCTCTTCCAAGGGAAAAGAACAACTCCTCTTCATCCACAGAAAGTACAAGGGAACTCTTGAAAATGTCTGACAAATAATTTAAAATATTTATAGTGACAAAGCTAACAGAGATGCTAAGAGAAGAGAGACAATGAACTCCAGAAGATGCAGGGAAAAAAGGGACAAGTGGGAAAATATATTCAAAATGTTTAGTGAAAAACAATTTCAACCCAGAATACTATATCCAGTTAGATTATTCTTCATATGGGGAGAAAAGATAAGAACATCATCAGATAAACAAAACCTGAAGAATTTAGCAACACCAGACCAGCTCTCCAAGAAGTTCTGAAGGGAGTGCTATGCCAGGAAAGCTAAATGCAGACACAGAAATAAGAGTTCAAAAACAACCAAGAAAATAGCCAACTAGATTAAGTACATGAGACTGAACTGGTGAAACAATTTTATGACATTTGACTAAAACATTACTAGTTTTCTTCTATACTTCGTTTTCCAGATGTAATGATTTTTCTCTTCTCTTGAGCTGCCAATAGGTTCGTGTACCTACTATTTGAACAGAATCCTAACCTGTTTCCTGGCTTTAAGTCTCAAGCAAATTTCTCTTTACATTTTAAAATTTTGATTTATTAAAGCTAAAACTGTTTTCCTTGAAATTAAAAAAATATATTAAAAAATACCTACGTAGTGACCACAGTAAGCTATATAGCCTCAGCTAGGTGCTACTTTATACTTCATTCATTCTACTCACTGAGTTTCATGCCTAAAGTCAGACACGTGTTCATAAATATGTATATATAATCAACTGAACTTGCTATCGAAAGTATTTAGATTATTAAAATATTTTGTGAATCAATAAAATGTGGGGGAGAAGGGAATGGAAAGCAACTGTAGACACCAGAGACAGTGTGAGAGGAAGGTGAGAAATGGCAGAGGGTGAGAAATAGGCCAACTGTGCTTTGAGGCCCAGACATGGTGGCTTGAAAATTATGCCAGACACATGTGTGTGCATGTGTGCTGGGCATCCTTTTAGGAGGTGACTTATTATTTACAAAAAGAATGTAGGGCCAGCTGGTGGTGTGGTAGTTAAAGTGGCATGATCCCACTTGGCCAACTGTGCAGTTCAAGTCCCAGACCTGGGACTCGCTGCTTGAAAATAAAACCAAATGCAAGTGTGTTCTTGCCTAAAATCCCAAGAAGGGATTGTTTTATGGCCATCCCCCCTGGGGGGGAAGGATTTTATCATTTTCTCTCTTTCTCTGTCTCTCTCATGAGTGCATGTGCTCTATGGAAAATTTTTTAAAAATCCAAATACTTAATGAAGTCCAATTAGCAGACTTCAAAAACAAGTTAGAAAATTCACTTTACATGCAGTTTTACATGAGTAAATATGAGAGCTTGCTGTATGAGACCTATAATTTCTGTAAATAAAATTACATAATAATGGAAATATTTCCAAATATCTTAATATTGTTCTGTAGCAGATTCTTTTGAAAAATTTGTTTTTATTTCTCACAAAATGTCACCTTCATGTAAAAGAAGTTTATTTTTACTCTTATTTGATTTTATAAAAGTGTAGTAACATGCTAATATGTTGCTAACAGCTGTGGGTTACTTGAGAAAAGCACAGAAAACACTTATGCTAGGATTTGTATGTCCTTCCCTGAATTTCTGTGCTGAGATTTGGTTGCGATGGGATAAAATGGGCAAAAATTAATCAGACTATGGTGTTAAGAGGTGGGGCTTTGGGAAGAGGTCAGGATTATGGTCGCTGAGCAGGGCCCTCATGACTGACTGGTGAGTTTACAGGCAGAGAGTAGGAGACTGGCAGAGACTGTGGACACAGATGCTCTGCTCTGCTCTGGCCTCAATGTGATTATGTGAGACTCTGCAAGACTCCACCAGATGTGGCCTCTGCAAATTGGACCTCCAAACCATGAGCTGAATAAACCTTCACTTTCATAAATTACCAGACCCAAGTATTTTCTGTTATTATCAACAGCAAACTAATAAAACCATCATTTTTATAAAAATGGTATTATTTTAAAAATAATATATATGATATGTAGTATATATGTAGCCTATGAGAAAACTACAAATTATTTGTGGGAAATAAAATTAAACTCCAAGTTTACATTGGTACAAAAAAGAAAGAACCCCATCTTAGTTTTTTATAATATGCATTTTCTATAAACCATTTGAAGATTCCTGTGTGTATGTATGTATGTAATAATATAATAAAGAAATTTGCTTTATTTCGCACTTTTCAATTTTTTCAGATAAAAATTTTTTGTTTCAGAAATTTTTGCCTTAAGGTGTGTGTGCTCACTAGATAGAAGAGAGAGACAGAGACAACGAGGGAAAATGAGAAATCACTCCCCCAGGAGGGATGGCCAAATCACAGTCCCTTCTCCTCCATTCTACTCCTGGGATCTCGGACACACATGCACACCCACCTGGCATGAGTTTCGAGCCACCAGGTCTGGGACCTGAATCATGGTCAGCCATGTGGGAGTCCAGCGATGTAACCACTATAACATCCGCTGGCACAGATAAGTATTTTTAAGGGAGCTCAAAAGAGAAGTCAACAGATTTAGTCCCTGTGTACTAAGAGCTTAAGAGGTGGTTCCTGGAAGGGTACCCACAGTGCCCTAGGAGACCTTGTCTAAATGTGGATCTTGGGCTCCATCCTGAGATTCTGACTCTGGAGGTCTGAACTGGGCCTGGGAGCCTGCATTTCGGGTGGCCCCTGCTCTGGTTCAGCCCGTTTGACTACATGGAGTACTAGGGAGATGCAGTCTGTGGGCTCCAGCCTGTCTTGGTTTTTCTATTTCTGCTTGGCCTCAGCCAGTATCCCTGCCTTTTTGCAGATACCCACCCCCCACCCCCACTGACATCAGTAGGTGGGAAGTGAATTCTTAGACACTGGGAAGAAAACCATTTAGCAACTGGGACCAATTGGAGGAGGGTCATCTGTGTCAATTCCATGTCAAAGACAGCTGTCCTTAGGAAGATGGCAGGGGTGATGGTGAACAGGAGGCAGTAGACATGGGAGCGATTTGCACCTCCCATCAGCTCTGCATGTGGTGAGTTGCTAAGGAGAGGACTTCTGCAAAGGGGTGGCAGCTGGCTCTCAGCACTGGCCTCTGTTGTACTGTTCTACATATTCCAGAGTCAGCCAAGCACACTACAGAGGCTGAGGCTTTGACTCAGCCAAGTCAAAGAAATCAAAATCTGAGATTTCTGCTTCTAGCACCTGGCTCCTCAGTCTCTATCTGACTCCTGATGACAGCAACTCTGGGGAGAGAGGTGATGGGATGCAGGAAAGGTGAGAGGTCAGTGCTCAATTTTATCAATGAGTAGATTTTTAAATCAACCAACTAGAGGTGCTTAAAGTCATTGCCATGTTCAAATACCACAGTACTTAATGTGGCTTTACTCATTTTTAAGTTAGCAATTCTTGAGTATTTTACAATAAAAATATAATGTAAGAAAATGTATCCAGGAGGCCAGCTGGTGGTGTGGTGGTTAAGGCACTGAACACTTCCACATGGTCGACCACGGATCAAATCTTGGACCTGGTGGCTTGCTTTCTCACTTTCCCTCTCTTTCTCTGTGTTCTCTCTCTGGTCAAATTAAAAAAATGAATGAATGAGTGAATTAATGAAAACATAAATAATCCTTTAAAAAAAGAAAATGTATCCATTAAAATATCAAATAATTTTCTTCATAATTTTTATTTTTAGCCCCCTTCCTTTTTTTTTTAAGAGTTATTTTATTTAACTTTATTTATTTCAGTTTGGCCAGAGAAGGATAGAGTGAGAGAGGGGGAAAGTGAGAAAGCAAGCCTCCAGGTCTGGGACTTGAACCATGGTCCACCATGTGGGAGTCAAGCACCCTTAACTACCATGACACCTGCTGGCTCCGATTTTTAGCCCCCTTCTAACCTGGTGAGATCACTGCTAGTTCAAAAGCCCATGTGTGCCTAGCAGAAGAATGCCCATGGTTGCTATAAGTGTCATTTTCACTGTTTTCAGTTTGCCTGGTATTTGCTTAGTTAGAGTAATCATCATTGTGTCTGAGAGAAATCTATTCCAGACACTTGTGTCTTTTGTGGGGACTCATGTAGTTGATACTAGAGAAGGCCACCTGCTTGCCATTCCACTTCTCTCACATGAGCCCCATGACAGTGCAACCTAAAACTCAAGAATGAGGGAGTTCGGCTCACCAAGTGAATAACGCAGACCCTCCTGGGTACAAAAGTGAGGGAGAGGGCCCTGATATTGACCCAAATCTAAATCCTACTGAACATAGTCTCCATATTCTTTAGAAATTTTAATTGTATTTTATTGTTATTTTAAAAGATTTATTTAATTTTATTTATTCTTCTTTTTATTTTATTTTGACTAGAGAAAGACACAGAGAGAGATGAGAGAGACAGAGAGGGAAAGTAAGAAAGCAAGGCACCAGGTCCAGGATTCAACTGTGGTTGTCCATGTGGGAGTGTCCAGTGCCTTAACTGCCATGCAACCTGCTGGCCTTATTATTATTATTTTTAAAATTTTGCTATAGAGCATATGTGCTCACCAAAAAGAGAGAGAGAGAGAGAGAGAGAGAGAGAGAGAGGAAGTAAGAAAAGAAGACACCAGGTCCAGGACTCAACTGTGGTTGGCCATGTGAGAGTCCAATGGAAGTTCAGTGACTTTAACTATCACACCACCTGCTGTCCCCTTTATATCTTTTTTTTTTAACTTGGTAGCTCTTCTCTCTGTTTCTTGGTAATCAACATAAATCCTTTTGTTTTATTTATTTTATTTATTTTTTTTAGTTTGTTATAGGGTACATGGACTCGCCAGAAACAGAAAGTTAGAAATCAACCACCAGAGGGGCCGGCCATGCCACAATCCTTTCTCCTTCTCTCTTTTCTTGGGATTTTGTGCATGCACACATACACACACACACACACACACACACACACACACACAAACACACACAGTGTTATTTTCAAGCTTCTGGGTCAGGGACTCTAAATGTGAAGTTGGCCATGTGGGATCCAGCTGCCTTAACCTCCACGCCACCTGCAGGTCTCTGAATTCTTCTTAAAAGACAGGTTTACAAAAGTTTATTTGATTCCATAGATGTTGAAATAGCCTAGAATCTACCTAAGCACTGGGAAAACAGTAGTAGTGCTAACTAGCCATATCTGTCTAGTTCCAGAGAACAGCCCTCTCGCTGGTTCACACAGACAATGGTATATGTTGGTGTTCATAAACATTTGGTGTTCAGTCCACATTTTTTTAGAATCAGGCAAAAAGTCTTAAAACTTGTCTTAAATCCCTGTGGAAAAAGGGTGGGTAGCTTGCAGAGTAGACTGTTCTTGCAGCGGCCTCTCCAGTGTCCCAGGAGCTGCGCTGACTGTTCACCCTGGCTGCAGCGGCTGATTCTCCTGTCTTCAGGTTGGGGGTGCACTGGGGTCCACAGCCATAACCCAAGGGTAGGGTGGGGAGGCACTTAACACTTCAGATTTCTGTAGAAATGACTGGGAAATGGTCATGGTGAAGCTTCAGGGATAGGCTGGTTTGAATCCTTTGTATAAAATTTCAGTGTAATTGTAGATGACAAGTTCTTTTCAGCTCATATGCAAGGTATTTTCAAACAATTCTTGGACTGTGTTGCATGGACATGGTATTAATAACTCGACTAGGATTCTTTGCAGTTTCTTGAAGAATTTAAAAGCTAGTCACAGCTTTACATTTAGGATTTAAGCACTTTTATGAAAAGAGAAATGCCTAGTTGGAAATGGGTAACTTTCGATAGTTTGTTACTTTGATGTCTCTGCCCATGTGATTTCTGGGCAGGTTCCCATGTCTCGACCCCCTCCCCGTGTGCATGAATGGAGCCACTGGCTCCATCCGTGCTGGCCCGTGTCTGTGTGTACAGTCTGTGTGTTCGCATAGCTCTTTGCTGTGCCAGTTAGCGATTGATGCAAAACTGGAACTTGAATCAATTACTGTGCAGACAGCTTTTGTTCTGCAGTGCTTTTATACAAAGTTTTTATTTGAATAATAAAAAAAGAACATGTTATATTATGATTTCAGTAAACTTAATTTCAAATTCTGGAAAGTCAGGGCCATCAGGTGGCATGGTGGTTGGGGTGCTGGACTCCCATGCGTCTGGCTGTGGTTGGAGTCCTGAACCTGAAAGCTTGCTTTCTCCCTCCCTCTCACCCTGTTTCTCTCTGTCTCTGATTGTTTTCAGATATTCCGTGAGAAAGATACAGGACACCAAGGCTTTGTGCAGGAAAACAGTGATTTATTTGTGTGCTAGCACCAGCTCAGCAGATTCACATCCAAAGGCTGAGCCCCTTGTCTCTTGGGACTCTTCCTCTTATTTGTTTTAGCTTCTTTGTCTCCCATACATGGCTGTATTATACTTTTACATACTTTCAATTGGGTAGAAGACTATTACAGCATTATGCAGCATGTACTGGGCTGCTGGGCTGTTAGATGCTCAGGCGTACATGAAGTTACAGAGTAGCCGTCAAGGCTACAAGGTCACTAAGAATTGCTGAGCAGCTGTGGGGATAGGGCTACAAGGTCACCACAGGCTGTACGTGTGTTTTAGTTCTAAGCATGCCCGTTACCTCCCTTGGTCCCGGAGGCCCCCTCCCACATCTCCCATTGATGTTTGGACCCTACTAGGGCCAAAGAGAATCATCCTAACCTTAGTACATGTGTGGGTGCCTTCCTTTTACCTGTGGCTTCAACAAGGTCAGAGACAAACTTAGCTCCAGGAAGGACAGCTGGTCCTGTGGTCACTGGGGCGAGGCCTGTTTATGGATGTCCTTATCCTTGAGCCCGTATTCCCATTCCCATGCGAGATTTTTACAATTTGTGACATGCATAGGATTATAACCTATAATTGCACACACATACAAAACACTGCTCTCATTGGTCCCTAAGATGGTTTTGACATGAGAAATGGGAATGGTGAGGTTAGGTGTAGGTGAAAGCTCGGCCCTGCCAGGTGGTGTAAAGGCATGGCTCACAGGGTGGAGCACCGGCCTCCAAAAGGCAGGCTAGATTAGAAGTTCCCAATAAGAACAGAACACCCTGCCCACAGAATGAACACAGACACCAGCTGAACCTTTCACCCCAATCCAGTCAACAGGGGCCACTTCAGCCAGTCCTACTGTCAGGACAAGGACTACAACTGCAATCATAGGCAGTGACATGAGATAACAGTGCACTCCTAACTGCAAAACTGGCACAAGGATAAAAGAGACATTCATCACGGATGTATCTTACAAGATGTCTGACTCCGCTAGCTTCTGCGTGCGCAGCTGAGCCAGCATCTGGGTGACTGCAGCAGGGCTGCCATCTCTCAGGCTTCTGGGTTGTGGTCAGCTTTCTCCAGAGGGTCGGCTTGCATGGTGTTTATGGGTCAGAAGTGCATCCCTAGGCTCAAGAAATTGGCTGCACTGTGCTCTAGTAAAGATTGGGGCGGGGCCTCAGGATTAGCTCTCTAGGCTGAGTGGGCACTTTCCTCTTACTCCCCTGCGAGGTAGCTTCCTCTCACTTTCACCTTCTTCTTCGATACCTTGTAGCCAGCTTCCTGTAAGAGGGAGAGGCGTCATTCTGTTCTTTTTATGCAATCCTTCTGTGTTTTCCTAGCCAGCAGCAGGTTGTCCACATACTGGTTGGTCTGTCTAGAAGGCCTTTCAGATTAGGAGCTAATACAGTGCTAAAGATGGTTGAAGAAATTCTGAATCCCTGTGGGAGTCAAGTTGAGATGTACTGGCCTTTGTCTCCATTTCTAGGGTTCTCCATTGTTAGGTGAAGACTGGCAGACCCTGAAAGACCAGACAGATACAAAAGAAGACGCCCTGTTAACAGTGAGTCAAAATGGTCTCTTAATGTTTGTGGGTGTGATTCACCTATCACAAAGATACTATGTCAGGGCCAGCAGGTGGCGTTGTGGCTAAGGGCACTGAACTCCCACATGGCTGACAGTGGTTCAAGTCCTAGACCTAGAGGCTTGCTTTCTCATTTTCCCTCTCTCTCTCTCACTCTGCCCCTCTCTGGTCTAAATTAAAATAATGATGATTTGTTAATGTTTGTGGGCATGACTCATCCCAGACCCTATGTAAGGGATTTTGGAAATAGGAAAGAGCAGACTTCTGTCCTCAGTTTCCCCTATTGGGCAAATATCATTTCTCTGAATGCATGTGTCCTTCAGTGCTAGGAAGACTCATTCCCAGGAGTCAAGTCCCAGGAGCTAGGAGGGCTTACTCCTAGTAGTCTATCTGTTATCCATTCCAGGCAGTAGAGTCCCGGGAGGAGGACATGTCTGACTGGTTTAATAGCCAGTTGTCTCCGGGCAGAGGAAAGAGTCAGGCCTTCAAGTTTGGAGTAGATTTTTTTTCTCTCTTCCTGTAGCTGGCATAGCAGTTACAGGTAATATGCAACAAAAACACACAAACAGGTATTTCATGTAAACAAAGTCAGAGGGGATTAAACAGCCTAACCTACTAAAGAAACCTTTACAAGTGTTATTATATTCTTTAATTATATTCACAACATGTTTACCTTGCTTATGAATAGTCATTTGAATTTTGCGGTAAATTTCATTGTATAACTAAGAGTGATACCAGTTTACAGTCTAGCAAGTTGGCTTCTCATTACCATAGTTAGATGGTGCTTAACACTGAATAGTGTGGTTCACTGCTTATGGCCACATCTCAGATTCCATTTGTCATGCATAAAACACTTTCATGAAAATTTTTCTATAGTTCTTTTTTAGACTTTCTTTAACATAACTCAAACATTCTGCAACATTGTCCCCTTTTCACTATTTTTTATTTTGGAATAATCCAGCCATTTTACTGTAGGACAAAAAATTTTTATTATACAAAATTTTCCTATATTAAAAAAATGTTTTTTAAAGAGGTTTTTGCTATAGGGTGCATGCACTTGCCCGAAAGACAGAGAGAGACAGAGAGACAGAAAGTGAGAAATCACTCCCCGGGGGATGGCCATGCTGCAATCCCTTCTCCTCCATTATCCTCTGAGGATCTTGGGCACCCACGCACACGTGCCCAGTGTGAGTTTAAGCCACCAAGTCCAGGACTCGAACCACAGTCGACTACATGGGAGTCTAGTGACACAGCCATTATGCTAATTGCTGGTCCCCTATATTAATTTTTTTTCTCTTGCCTTTTAACATTTTTAACCATAAATACATTTTTATATCTTTACCTTTTTTTTTTTTACATTTCTTTCTGACTTACTGTTTTTTTGTTTTTATTTTTAAACCCTATTTTTCTTTCCTTTATAAATTTGTCTTTGGAAATAATTGTTTCTTCCCATTAATTAGATACAAATTATTATTTTTAAGGCACACATTTGTTTGTCATTTTAAAGATTACCTTTGGCTTCCCAAAGCCTACTTCTAGTTCTTTGCCCAGCCTTGGAAATCTGACAGCTCTGGAAAGGCCATCCAGCTTGTAACTTCATATGTAGGACATTACATGTATTTATCAGAATTTTTAACTCTTAGCAATATTAGCTTTTAGTACATACCAGCAGGTTATGGGTATGTGTTTTACAAACAAGAACTCTTTACCAAATTTTCCAATATAGAGCAAAACAATCCTATTTATAGATCCAACATCTTTTATTTTTGTAAAATTTAAAAGACTGACAATAGAAATAATTGAAGCATGTGATTTTATTAAAACATTTCCTTGCTTTTGGTTAATTTTGGTTCTGCTTAATGGTTGGCTTAGTAGTCCAGAAAAACAATCAGTTTCTCCATAGAAACTGGAAATTTATCTTTTATTATTATTTACCCAGTGTAATGACTAGATACTTACAAGAGTAAGTATCCTCTTTCTGTTCTTTTTAAGATTTTTTTTAAAGACATAACAGTTTAAGATTCTAGTCATTTGGGAAAAAAAGTTTTAGAAAGGCATCAAGCAAAGCAACTAACCATGAACAAAAGCCTCAAGCTCTTTAGGGATGAAAAACAGTTAACTCAGTGTCTGTTGGCACTAAAACTGAAGACAAACACAGGGCAGATTACAACAGATTACAGACATGACTTTTAAAGTTAGAAGATTTACTTTGTATAATTTCCGGTCATTAGTCTTGTAACTAAACCATAAGAGAACCAAAAATTAAGGTTTAGAAAAATCAGTCTTATTTAAGGGGACCAGCAGGTGGCATGGTGATTGGGGAACTGGAGTCTCCCTCATGGCCTACCGTGGTTCAAGTCCTGGACCTGATAGCTTGCTTTCTCACTTTACCTCTCTCTCATCCTCTCTCTCTCTCTGGTCAAAATAAAATGAATAAATAAATTAAATAAATAATTTTTAAAAAACGAAAATTCAATCTTATTTAACAGCACTTAGAACTTCTTTAACCATTATGTCCTGATCATCTATAAGAAACAAGGCATTAGAGAAGGTTAGTCTTTAATTCATTTTTCCTGTTGGTCAGATATTTACCATGTAATATATAACATGTAACTTGTAATCACCACCTGCTTTATTAAACCAACCACAGTAAGACAAGCATGATACTGCCTGATCCATAAGTCCTGAACAAACTGTATGTTAGAAACTGAAGATTTTCAGTTATTAATCATTTTCCTTTTATCATATTTAAAGCTGGCTTATTTCTTTGTCGTGTGAACTTGAAAAGCATTTAAATTAATTAAGCGCCCTTTTTTTTTTTTTTTTTTTTTTGGAGAGGTTTTTGCTATAGGGCGTGTGTGCTCACCAGGAAGAAAGAGTGACAGAGAGACAGAAAGCAAGAAATCACCCCCCAGGGGGGATGACCACCAGGTCCAGGACTCGAACCATGGTCAAGCACATGAGAATCCAGCACCCTTAACTACCACGCCGCCTGCTGGCCCCATGTTTTTGGGATACTCTTTATGATGCAGCTATTTCGGGGACAAAATGCTACTTCACTGACAAACCACAGTGAATAACTATGAAGAGCTGTTTTTGAATACAGAAACCATAACTATCCAGTAATCTCAGTAGTGAACTTACCAGACACACTCACAGCCTAATACTGCTCCTAATACTGCTGATGGCTGAAGACAAGAGTGTTCCTGCAGGACTCAGAGCATGTCCCCACACCTCAGGACCTCTCTCCAAACACGTCCCTACAGAGAGACAGAGAGACCGAAAGCAAGAAATCACCCCCCACACCAGGGGGAATGGCCACACTACAATCCCTTCTCCTCTGCTCTCCTCTTAGGATCTTGGGCATGCCTGCACACACACCTGGTGTGAGTTTAAGTCACCGGGCCTGGGACTCGAACCAGAGTCGACTACGTGGGAGTCCACCAACATAACCATTACACCACCTGCTGGTCCCCCTTTGGTGCTTCTTTCCTGTGTTGTGTTGGTCCTCTCTGGGGACTGGAACATGCAGTCTGGTCTCAACTGGAGCTTTAACTGCAGTGACAGACTATCTGTGGAAGGCTTGAACCCTGTCAATATCTCGCGAAGTCACACGTGCTAGTCTCTCACTTCCTTAATCATCTGTTAACACAAACAGCTGCTGAGCTCAACCCTCCATTCCCTCCTCCAAAGCATCCCCCATTGCTGGTCAGTCAGGATGTCCCTCCTGCAGCTTCTGTTGCTGAGAAATTGCTCCAACTTTCTGACCTCAGACCCTGTCCACTGAGTATGGCTCTTAGATTTTTCCAGCTGGGTCAGTTTCACCCGAGACAGTGGTGAGGACGATACGCTTCAATTTTGTATCTCCAGTGTCCTTGCAACTGAACATCAAGAATGCCCAGGAGCAGATTGTGGAAGGCCGCATATCAGATCTTGCACATGAGCAACTGTTTGTCCATTTTGTTCCCTTACCCTAACATGGCTGTCTGCTTCTGTAAACCTGCTTGCTCTCCCCATGAGAAAACAGCATGTGCTACTAGCCATATAGAGAACCATATTTGGGACGACATCCTGTACCTTTACTGTATTTGCTAACTAGCCCGAAACACTTTTCTTTAGCAATGTAACTGCTTGCATGGAAACCCTACTCCCCTCAGAAATAATAAACCTACTTGATTCAGCTTCTGTAACTGCTTGCATAGAAACCCCTGGTAACTGACCCACTATAAAAAGACTACTCAAACTTCAGTCAGGGCTACAGTTCTGACTTTTGGTCCCCCTTTCCCCCTCAAGCCTCAGACTGTAGTCACTGGCCAGCTAATAAAGACTCCCTTTAAACTTAATCTGGCTTTGGTGGTCGTTCATTCGGTGGCACTCTACAACAAGATCTGAGAAAATCCGTAGATTTCCAGTTCAACGAGCCAGTGAAACCTCAGAACAAGGTCTCCTTGTGTTTAGAGCTTTCTCACGGACACATATCATACATTATCTCCTAGGTCGATCCTTTTTTCTGATGGCAACAGGCCCTCCCCAGTGATGGGGTGTGGCAGCAGTGAGAACGGTCTCCTCTGCCTGTCCAGGTGCAGTCTGGGCAGGTTCCCAGGCCGCTGCTGCCTCCTGCTGCCCCCAGGGCCCTGTCCACACCCTGCCACCCTCCAGCTCTCTCCCTTCTCCTCTCACTTCAGTGTTGCTGGTAAATGTGCCAGCTTCAGGGCCCAGCAGGAAGCGGGTCCCCAGCAGCTGGGAGGTACTGCCTGCCTGAGCCACCCCATGGCCACCAGACACGCTGTGGTCCCTGGGGCCCAAGAATGCCTGTGCAGGCTAGAGGGGAGGAGGGCAGCCCATGGCTCTCAGGGTGCAGGCCTGCGGTCTTTCCCTCAGATTCCAGAAATTCATGCCCTTACACCGTGATTTAGCGATGTACAGCCCGTTGGCAGAGTGGTGCGGTCATTTCTGAGACCCAATTCCAGGACGTTTGTATCAGGTCAGAAAGACTCAGCACCCATCAGACGACGGCTGCCCGTTCTGTCCCCCTCCAGGCCCCATAGGCCCAACCTGCTTCCTTTGTCACTGTGGATCAGCCCACTCCAGAAATCTCAAGTACATGGGGTTCCACACGTGGCCACTTAAGTCTGGCTTCTTATACTTGGCATCATGGGTTTGAGGCTCAGCCGTGTGTGAGTGTGTATCCCCACTTCCTGCCTGGGCTTAATACTATTCTATTTATAGTCATTAAAAGAGAGACATGAATCCCAGGCCTTTTTAATGTGTAAAATGCACATAAGATTTGCCACAGAGCCGTTCCTGATCTCCATACAATGGCATCCACACTGCTTTCTCCCCAGCCCCCACTGGGCCACCTCCCAGTCAACAGTGGGCCCCAGCTCTGCCTAACCCTGCTACTCCCAGACCTCTAGCTGCGGGGAGGTGCTGAGTCAGCCTGGGCAGGGATTTCTGCCAGTCAGAGGGAAGATGTCTCCAGCTCCGCAAGTTCCTGGGGACTTGGGGATCACCCAACTCTGAATGTGCCAAGCCCATCCCCTCTGGATTCTCAAGAGTCCATGAAATAGGGCTTGCTTTGGGGAAGTCGGGAGTCTCCTGCCCCCTTCAGAGCCCCTTCCCCTCTCAGTTCAGCCCAGAAGGGCCTAACATGTCCCAGAACCTGAGATCCCCTCCCCCACTGTAGTGACAAAAGAGGAGAGCTCCAGAGGGGGAGGGGATCTGGTGAGTAGGCAGCAACCCAAGGGGGCCTTCATGCTTAGGATGGGCCAGGGTAAGGAGGCAGGGCCAGAGGCTGGCGGCTACTGTAGGGCCCCCACGGTATTCAAAGCTAATCTTTTTAGGGTGTTCAGCTGATTTCAGTGAGTCCCCATTTGGGAGAACAGACAGGCACCTGGGCTGTGTGTGTGTTTTCTTTCAGCCTTTGCCTTTTCCTTCTTTCTCCTTCCTCTATCCTCCCTTCCTCCCTCCATCCTCCTCCATCCTCCCTTTCTTCCTCCCTCCTCCTCCACCCTTCTCTCCTTACTGCCTTCTCTTCCTTCCCTTTTTCTTTTCTTCCATTTCCCTTCATTCCTGCCTCCCTCTCTCTTTTTCTCTTCCTTCCTTCTTGTTTTCTTTCTGCAAGTGCCCCTGGACCTGCTGTGCATGACTGGCTGCTCCTGGGAGCACAGGGGATGGGCAGACAGGGCCTTGGCCTGGGTGGCCTTGTCTCCTCGGGACTGGAGTGCATGTGACATTTGCAGAACAGCTCTGGGTACAGGGAAATGGTTTGTCTTGGGACATGGTTTTCCTCAGGAGAGTAGCCCAAGTGTTGTGGAGAGGACTTGGCTAACATAGGCTGGGGCCAGCTGCCCCATGCTTGGATGGCACAGAGGGCCAAGGGGATTTCCTGGGGCTGCAGGTTGTGGGGAGACCAAGGACAGCAGGAGCCCACCAAGCAGAGCTCATTTCCCCACCCCATCGGCCCTGGGTCTGGGTAAGGCTGCTAGACTGAAGAGGTGAGAAACTTGTCTGTCCATGGTAAGGTGGGGACCAGAGGGTCGTGGTGGGTGGGTTTGGAGGGCGGGGAATGGGAAGAAGAGATGAAGGGCGAAATCCCATGGGATGGTGTTGGTAAGGGAGCCAGGTAGGTGTTCCCTGGGGAATCCACTCAGCTGCTCACCGAGCCCAACCTCTCAGCTGCTAAGGGTGGCGAGAGGGGGCTGGTTCAGGTGGAGCAGCCGCAGAAGGGAGCCGAGGCCCGGAGCCTCAGCAGCTCCGCTGTACTGCGCTGGCGTGGCCCCATGGCCAGCGCGGTGTAGCCCAGGGTCTGGCCCTTCTCCTGCCTCAGGTACTGCTCCATCCAGGCATTCCTTCATTACAGCTGTGTTGGGCTGGACATCCAGGCCCAGCACCCACAGGGCCCAGTGACAGCTGCAGCATCTCACAGAGACCGAGTGGCAGGTTTCCAGCCCAGTGCCCTCCAGCCGCTCACCTAGCACAGTCCCCCGGGAGGGGCTACTGTCAGATTCACTGAAGGCTAGAAACCAAGGCTTCAAAGCCACCAGGGACTTGCCCAAGGTCATGCAGAGACATTAGACCTTCGGTTTGCTGGCCTCTAAGCTGTCCCTCAAGGACATGTGCATGGTGGGTAGAGGGGTCTCTGCCTGCATCTGTGTCCACTTTGTCCTGCCCAGCCCAGCCCTGAGCAGTCCCCACTCAGCATCCTGGGCTTCCACGTCACCATGTCCTGGCTCAGACCCCACAGCAGGGCTCTTGCCCTTCAAGTGATGACACATTTCCTCACTGCTGAGGAGTACAGTCAGGAAATGTCTTTGCAGATTTTTAAACAAATGAAAACTGGAACTAAGAACAGTCCAGACCGTTAATGGTCTAGGTAAGGTGAGGGTGTACCCTCAGCTCCTGGTATTAGTCCCCAAGGAATCCCGGTCCTGAAGAGGGAAGGAGGGATTTGTGTCTCTGTGCCGAGCTTGGCCACAGTGCCGAGTTTAGTCCTTCATGGATGAGAAGCTTCCCCTACCTCCCAGAGGACACAGACAGAGCTCTTAGCACTTCCTTTTTCCTGCATGGCCTTGGCTGTCACCCAGCTGCATCTCAGTATTTACTCTGATCTTTCCCTTCTTCCTCAGACACCACAGACGTCAGTTCAGTGCTTGGGACCAAGGATCAGATGGAAAGCCGGTTTGGGGCTTGGAGACGGAGGGAGCTGCTGTCAGTTTGCAACTTCACGCCTTGGTGACCTGTGTGGCCAGTGCCAGGGAATGCCCAGGAACAGGATCTCAGGTCTTCCCTCTTGGGCTGAGCCGTCCCCCAGAGATGACTCTTGTCCTCATAGGAGATAAGTGAGAGGGAAAGGAGGCTGAAGAACCTCAATCTCTAGTTCACCTACATTCTCTTAAGTTACCTCATTTCAGCAGAACAGCAAGCCTTCATTGGAATTCATTATTCAGAGGCTCTCACTCTCTCTTTTACTCTCTCCAAAGATGAAATCTTCAGATTAATGGCAGACTTGAGCAGGGGCCGTGGTCCACAGTGGAGACATGGAGAGAAACTGCTGCTCAGCACCTTGAACCCAGTGCTTCTCACTGTAGGTGTTCCTCACTCCCATTTCCAAAGGCCCTGGGTTTTCCAGGTACTGAGCCTTTTGAGAATTCTGTGCTATAAAGAGGACACTTTTTCAGCTCTGCCATGGCCAGTTTCAGGTTCAGCTGTCTGCCATGTTGGTGACCGCATGTCTATCTGCTTCTACCTTCCGAGTCTGCTCTGTTCTCTCCTCTCCTGTAATGACCAAGAGCATTGATTAAAAATAAATAACCCCCACCCCCAGTTTCAGTGGGAAAGGAACGAAAGTACACATACGTGTTCAGCCCATTCTCTCCCTTGGCTCTCCAGCCTGTTAGGACCGACCTCATCCATTTAACAGAGAGGATTAGGAAGAATTGCTGTATGTATAATTTGCCTTTTCCCACAAGTGATTGTAATGGAAATATATTATGATATTAGTTTGTGTAGTGCTTAAATTTAGTTCCTCAAAAATTTTTTTCTGAAACATGAGCAATTTTTACATGTCAACTTAAAAAAATAAAAAATAAATATATGCTTTCAGGCTTCAATATTGACATTGTCAGTAACTGAACACCCACCAGAGGCATTCGTATGGTTCTTTTTTCTCCAAAAGCATAATTGTCTAGCATGCCAACAAGGACCTCCTCACCCTGTACACAGAGGAACACGGCTTCCCTAGAACTGCCACCCTGGGTCAGCAGCAGGAGCTTCTCAAGACATTGGCATTGCTGCTTGTTCACATGACCAGAGGTCATTCTTTTACTTAGTTCTGGGCAGTTGGCTTGAGTCCTGAAGCCTTGTCTGGCATCAAAGCCACAACAAAGTATAAGGTTTCAAGGAGAAACAGAACCATATCAATTTAAGGCCCAAAGGATATTTTTCTCCACATTCTCACTCCACACTTGTCTAGTAAAAGCCATTGGAGAGCTTTCAGGAGAGCGGGAGGAGGTCGCAGTGGGAAGATGGCCTCCTCTCCCACCAACCTCAAAGACCGCTCTGATAAGAAGTCCAAGGATCACAGTAAAGATCAAGGGGTCACCGAGGACCGCGGCGGGATAAGACTTGGAGGAGGCACAGTGCTTCCAGGGGTGACAGCAGTACCAGTGCAAGGTCCACGCGGCCTGCAGTTCGGGTTCCAGTCCTAGCACAGGCTCCAGCAGCGGCTCCAGCTCTCCCTCAGCATCCAGCAGCCCAGGAAGTGCCCATACATCCTGCAGCTCCAGCTGCTCCTCTGGCTCCCCGAGCCCTTCTCGGCACAGATGTGACAATAAGCTGCACTCCCGATCCAAATCCAAGCCACCTAAATAGATGAAAAGGAGAGGAAAAGATGGAGTTATTCCCCTGAACCCACAAAAGTCCATAATGGGACGCTCGCCAGGAATGTGAGCAAGGATCACATCATGGAGACATTTTCCACCTGTGGGAAAATTGAAATGATGGACATGCCCGTAGAAAGGGTGCACCCCCATCTGTCCAAGGGCTACACCTATGTGGGGCTAGAGAATCCAGATGAAGCTAAGAAGGAGCTGAAGCACATGGAGGGAGGACAAATGGATGGCCAGGACATAACGGCCACTGCTGTGTGGCCCCCTGGCCTCAGCACCTCCCCAGTGACTCAGCCCTCCCAGGAGATTGCTGCCACCCCTCCTATGTGGCACAGGTCACCCCCACTGATGAGGAGAAGGTCTGGCTCACCAAGGCGCAGGTCCCCTGTGCACCGTGATCCAGGTCCCCCGGCCACTGCCATAGGAGCTACTTCAGTCCCATCCTCTCCATCAGCAGGGCCAGAAGCTCAAGCCCTCGAATCTACATCCTACACAGCTCAGCTTTGTCACAGAGGTCGTAGGAGAGGAGAGCCCTCCCTCGGACAAGCCTTGAAGGCAGTGTCTGAGACATTTCCTCCGCAGGCCAAGTTCCAGCTGCAGGAGTATTGGTTTGGGATTGCGTCTGTAAAGATGCCCTTCAGTTTTCCGGCTAGATGTTCACCTGTTTCCAGCTCCTGAGAGTCTGCTCCCTGGCACGCCAGCAGGGCCCCAAGTGGCAGTGCGGCCCAGCCTAGGAGCCCATTTGTCCCTTCCAAGGATCACCTGGGGCTAGTTCTGGTAGGCATGGCCCTCTGCTACCCTGCCTGAGAGCCCTCTGACCTCTAGGGCCACACACCCCAGAGAGCACCTCTCACCCCTTGTAAGTTGCTATAAATGGCCAGACTTCCCATGGATTCATGTACCCTACACCTCCCTTGTTCTCTGAAATTGGTGAGCAGGTGGTTACGCAGCTCTTGCAGGATGGAGCCCATTACCCCCCCCCCCCCCTTTGTGGCAGTCTTGCAGGTTACCTTGGCAACATGTACATTGCTCTTTTTATTATTATTATTTTTTTTTGGAGAGGTTTTTGCTATAGGGCGCATGTGCTCACCAGACAGAGAGACAGAGAGACAGAAAGCAAGAAATCACCCCCCAGGGGGGATGGCCATGCCGCAATCCCTTCTCCTCCATTCTCCTCTCGGGATCTTGGGCATGCGCACACACGTGCCCGGCGTGAGTTTTAAGCCATCGGGTCCAGGACGCTAACTGCGGTCAGCTTCGTGGGAGTCCAGCGACATAGCCATTATGCTAACTGCTGCTCCCTGTACATTGCTCTTATTTGGCTCTTGTATAGTGAGTAGTATAAAACTTGTTTTGAGTTTTGTAACTTTGTAGCATTTTAGGTAAGTTCTGTTTGTACCTTGTGTAGGGTAAAAGAACTGTTGAATAAATTTAGGATTGGGACTAGCAGTTAGTGTAATGGCTATGTCACTGGACTCCCATGTAGTTGACCATGGTTTGAGTCCCGGACCCGGCGGCTTAAACTAACGCTGGGCGCGGGTGCGTGCATGTCCAAGATCCCTAGAGGAGAATGGAAGAGAAGGGATTGTGGTATGGCCAAACTCCCTGGGGCGTGATTTCTCGCTTTCTGTCTCTCTGTCTCTCTCTGTCTTTCTGGGGAATATTCACACCCTATAGCACAAACAAACAAACAAACAGATTTAGGATTAGAGTGATAAAAAAGATAAAAGCCATTGGAAGTAAACTCACTGTCCTCAATGCCATGAAGAGATAACATTTCATAATGTGTCACAGTGCTTGTTTGAAATGAGTTGCTATTCCCTTGGAAAACATTTCTGTATCCACAGAAAGAGTGTCAGAGACCAAATACTGCTTCATCTCACAAATTAGATTTATATTCTTAACTGAATTGTGTGCTCAAGTCAGGGAAGTACTTATCATTCACATTTGGCAGGCCCAAAAAAGAAAAGGAACTTTTTAATTGCAGGGGCTATTTCTCAGTAAATGGCACTGAAAATAGCTATTTTACTGTGATATGAAGTCCAGATCCAGATGTCTGACATCTGGGCCTCTGGGAAACCCAATGCTGTCTTTATAGGCAGAAGGTCAGATGGGAGTTTTTCGTAGGGTGAATCTTGAACACTTACAATTTACATGCAAGAGGATATTGCACGTTTGGGTGAAGGGCAAACAGACTGCCATGTATTGCAGCCACAAGTATGTTACTTCCTCAGGTGAACTACACTTAATCAGGGCTCACAGGGAGAGGGCAAGACAGGACATGGGCACTGTCTCTGCAGGAGGGTGGTGGAGAATCGTTAGAAACACCCACTGTCCTCTAGGAGGCCTCTGCAGCTTCTTTTCCTCTACTTTTTTTTTTTTTTTTTAATTTGTTGCATAATGGAGTGTGTGCTTGCTGGAGAAGAAAAGAGAGAGAGGTGAGAAATTAACCCCAGTGGGAATGACCACACCACCTTCCCTTCTCCACTCTCCTCCTGCGAATTTGGGCAAAATGCACATGTGCCAGATGTTATTCTCAAGCCACCAGGTCTGAGACTTGAACCACTTGAGTCTTGTCTCTGCCCAGTGGTCCCGGATACACACCAGCCCCAGTCTCTTCTCCTAGCGGAGACCACAGGAGTTTCTGGTCAGAAAAGTGCTGGGAGAAGTTATGCTTGACCTGTATGGAATGGCCTTTTATTTTATTATTGTATTATTTTTAGTAAAATTTAATTGAAAAAATCAACACACTCCTTGAAGTAGATCAATCCACATAAAGCCTCAACATTTTTGCTCTTAAGATATGCTCTTAACATTTAGAATGTATTTAAACTCATGAGTGAGATGGAGGAAATGAAAAGCAAACAAAACCAGAAAATCAAATACAAACATACATAGTCAGAATACTCTCCCAGTCAGCAGTAAAACAGAAATGATTAAAAAATTAATGTGCAAATGGAAACAGTTGTTTAACACTGATTTGTTTAATAAACTTGTGTATTTAATAATGAAAGGGCTTTGCTTTCTCTTTCCAACCTCAAGAAGTCAGCACCATCTTTTAGATAGTATAACTTGGTTTTAATAAGTGAATAAAGTAGGTTGTGTTAAGAGACCAAAACGTTGAACATTATAGAAAGGACAATATTCTGAAAATCGAGTTTATTTTCCCACATTGTGGACAGTCAATCAGTGAGATCAAATTTTTTGTTGTGTCATGATTTATCAAAATAAGTTTTCCCAAAATACTCTTTTTCATCAACTCTGAAAATCCTGGTCTGACAACATGCCCAATAAAGCTCTTCGAAATCACCCCTTAAAATTTTAGGATAAAGTGTGACGTGTCTTTCCTGTAACACTTGCTGCACTGCAAATGGCTACAGAGTTATGTTTTAAAAGGTGCCTTGCACAAAGGTTGAGTTCAGGAAGTCAATGTTTCAGTGCACTTTGCTCCACCGTTAGCCACGTGCTGCATGTTCCTTTCTGTTTCCTTTTGTTGTTTCCTTTGCTTTATTGCAGGGGTGGGGGTGGGGAGGAGTGCACGCAAATGGACTGAGGGTTTCCATCAAAAAGACAGGACTCTGAGAGCAGGCACTGCAGGTCATCTTTTCATGAAGACTCGGACATTTTAAGACAGCAGATTTGCAAAGCATTACACAATTTTTATTAAACGTTGGATCAACATCGACTTTCTTCATCACTGCAGCATTTCTCTGACTGGCAATGTGACAGTGTAGCGAATGAGATTTTTCTCACTTAATAATAACAGCATTCATTTACAAAGAAATGTTCAACACAGCCCCACACAACATTCTTAGTTTTCTTCATATTAAAGTCCCCCCAGAGCTCATCTCCTAATGGGGTACTTCACCACATGAATTATAGTTCTTCATTTTTACAGTTCACCCCAAACTGTATGAGAGATGTATCACACCACAACTTCTAAAGCTGTTAAGAAGTCCTTCACATGTCGTCATCATTGGCTGTGTCACTGCTACTTGTTTCTGTGCTGTCATTCTCAATTGTGGGTTTGAAAGTGCTGCTTTTCCAAGGTCCAGACTTGAAGTCACTGATCAGGTCACTTTTTAAAATACTGTTTTTGTTTTTTTTTTTTTTTTCTCAGGCCATTGTTCCATAACTGTTCACTAATAACTTGGAATTCTCTCAATTCATCCTCAGTTAAGGGAGTGCATGTTTCATCATGTTCACTGCCTTCCTGCCAGCTCATCTCTCTAACAATCTGAGCTCTGCCTCAAGTGAACTTGACAGAACACCAGTTTGTGGGAAAGCTGCAGACTGAGTGATCTGCTGGGTAACCACTGAGGCATTGCTATTCTCTTGTGGAATTTCATTTTCACCAGTTTCTATTTATATCCCTTTCTTGGTGAGTACTGTGACGGTTATGCAAATTAAATGAGTGGCCACCTTCTCTAAGGCAGCAAGGCTTTCATCTTCATGTTCCTCTTCTACTCTGTCCCTTTCTAATGTTTTCAAAAATTCATCCCTCTTATCAGTGCACATGCTTGGGAGTTTGGTTAGATGAAGCTGCTGATTACCTTTGTCAACAGGCAAAGAGGAATTTGAGCAATAACACTCTTACTGAATTTGTCGATAGACTAAAATTCTTCCCAGCTGATAGAAAAACATTAAAGTTGTCAACACTGTACGTAGACACATGGGGAAAAGAAGTCCCAACTTTATTTTCTCTCGTTTGGCTTTTCCACTCTGTAGGCTTTGTAGGTGGTGAGGCAGTTTTAGGAACCAAGCCTCAGTAGACACTTGGACCAGTTCTGTTCTTATCTGGCCATGATTGAAGACTTCCTACTGCTTGGGGTCAGGTAGCTATAAGCCTTCTGTGTTCCCTTTCTTAAATAACCAGCATCCTTGGGGCTCTACATGTAGGAATAGAAGGATATCTAAGAAGACCTGGGAGTTTTCTGTTTGGGTATGTGTGTGTCTGGGCATGTAGGCCCCACACACCTGCAGCTAAAGATTTTATTCTGATTTAGTTCTCTCTCATATTCAGGATTTACAGATGGAAAATCCTCAGCTGAAAACTGTTTGTGTTCTCCCTTGCTTCTTTCCTCCTAGTTTCATTGTCAAGTGTATTGTTTTCATGTGGTCCTTGGTTTTTCCCAGAATGGAAAATACTGTTATGAGAACGGGAATTTCCACCATAGTATCCCCTGGATGATTTCTGTTTTCAGTACCATTTGTTCCATGTGTACGCCATCCACTTTTTTCTTTCCTTCCACAGTTACCTCCATTAGGATGTCCAATACCAGAATTGAAGCCATCTGAGGAGTTGTGTTGGTGACCCTTTACGTCGTGTAAGGGTCCAGAGATCGGTCCAACCGATGGAGACACAGAAAAGACAATGACAATGCAACTGCAAAAGAGGCTTTTATTTTTCCAGCTAGCTGGGGTCCAAGTTCCTGCCTGTCGCAGCGGGCCTTCACAAGGACCCCGAGCCTAAGATAAAGGGATCTTTTATAGTTCAAGATGTTCCTTAGAATGTAATACACACAAAGAAGGGGGGTATGAGAAGTGAGGGTCCAGCTGTCACCACCTGCTCAGGTCTAGATAAGGGCTCTCAGCTAAGGGTCTGGATGACCTTGCCTCAGAGGTGCTGGGCCCTCCCGTTTTCCACTTATCTGAGATTTCCCAGACTCCTGGTTTCTGTCCTTGAGGCCCTAACAAAGTGGGTTCCATCCTTGAAGACTTAACAGGGTAGCAATTAAGCTAACTTGCCGTAGCATTCCCTAACATGGCGGTGATTATGCTAACTTGGCCTAATAGTCGTAATGATTTTCTGCTCATGGAAAGTTTTCAGAATGTTTCTCAAAATTCAGTGACAACCTTGTTGATGATGGCGGAGGAAAATGAAGCCAGGCTGGAACAAAGCCATGCTGCACCATTTAGGTCCAGTCTCCCTGACTCTGTGGAACCAGCATTGACTCTTCATGGCCTGTGCTAGTCCACGAGGACTGCAGAGGGATGTGTTGTTTTTCTCTCTGTAATCTTCATGCTTTCCAGTCTGTTTTCTTATTTTCTATCCTCTGAAGTAATATCCAAGTTCTTTGCAGACACTTGACCTGTGATTATTTGACATAGAGTTATTTCAAATCAGCTGCCCACACTTTCGTCTTACAGTTTGCACATGGCTATCTCCAGAATTAGCCAGGATCCTTGGATTTAAGATCAACGCCTCCTTTACTATTCCATGTATGTGTCACTGTTGTACTTATCTTCTCCAGATGAAACAATCCAGTTTATAAGCCAAACAGAAAAACAAAAAGAAATGTTCACACCTGAAGAGCATTCCTACACATCAGCATATGTAGAGACACACAGCTCTCTCAGTACTACCATGCTGCTGGGGAACTGCAGCATCTTACATTTCCATGTAAGTTAAAGATAGAAGGAAAGGGACCAGTAGTTAGCGTAATGGCTATGTCTCTGGACTCCCATGTAGTCAACCGTGGTTTGAGTCCCAGACCCAGTGGCTTAAACTCACGCCGGGCGCGTGTGCATGCCCAAGATCCCGAGAGAAGAATGGAGGAGAAGGAATTGTGGTGTGGCCATCCCCCTCTTCAGGGGTGATTGCTCGCTTTCTGTCTCTCTGTCTTTCTGGTGAGCAGATGTGCCCTATAGCAAAAAACTCTCAAAGAAAAAGAAAAAAAAGAAAAAAGAAAAAGACTAACTCAGGCACTCTGCTCAGGGCCAGCACAGGTCATGGCTGGGTGTACTGGGAGAGCTGAGAGGCCCAAGATGGAGTTGGTCTGGTCCACTCGCACACCAACTCATAAAAATCCCGATGTCAGCAAGGATGCAGATGACACAGGGCGGGTCAGTTCACCCCATTACTAACCCCAAAATAATAATGCAGCCTCTCTTTCTTCTTTGGTGTGTGCCTTAAAATCATCAAGAATTCTGTAAGACCTTGGCACGTATCCAAGCCCACTTGGACATTGTGGTGCCCAGGTGACAGCCTCAACCCTGGCCCAACAAAGCTTCTTTTAGTTTATGGATTTTCCTAAGTTATATTAATTTGTTCCTTTTTTTTCTTTCTTTTTCTTTTTCTTTTTTTTTTTTTAAGGTTGTCAGGTGGATTGGAAGCCATGTGTTGGTAATCACATTCACAAATCCAGGTGCCAGAGGCCTTAAATCTCCTTATCTGTGTGTGTGTGTGTGTGTGTGTGTGTGTGTGTGTGTGTATTTAATAAGATGAACAAACAGAGGAATTTTATAATTGGAAGCTTGTGTTGAAGTAAGAGGAATTTGTCTAATGTTCAAATAACTGACATTTTCAAGCCTATCTGTTATAGCAAGTCACTTTTATTAGCAGGAGTTTGTAATCAAAGAATGTGCTGAAGAAAGATTTCCCTTAAAGATTTTATCTCAAATTCTGCAATGACAAGTACCCTTTGTATATCTGAAAAACATAGATGAAAATCATAAGTATAAAATTATTTATTTCAGAAACACAGAACATGTATTTTCTGTAATCGTTGTTTTGGAATTCCAAGTAAATATTTTAAATACGCCGTGATGCTTCTGTTTTTAGATATGTTACAGCCAGTGCGGGCAGATGAGCAGGGCTGCAGCCTGTGATGTGGACAGTGGAGAAGTGTGTGTCACTCACTCAGGGCTTCCTGTGTGGGGAAGAAGCCAAGGACGAGGGAGCCCACTCTGCAGAGTCAGAGTCTCCTGTGCCCAGGTACTGCCTGGCTGTGAGGTGAGGGACTGGGATGCTATGATGGTGTGGGGACCATGGTAGTCAGATACAGAGGGACAGGAGGAGGTTGGCTTCCCCTGGGTACTACCGGGCTGTGAGGTGAGGGACTGGGATGCTATGGCAGTGTGGTGACCACAGTAGTCAGTGACAGAGGGACAGGAGTGGTGGGCTCCCCCCCAGGTACTGTTGGCTGTGAGGTGAAGGACCGAGATGCTATGGTGGTGACCACAGTAGTCAGTGACAGAGGGACAGGAGTGGTGGGCTCCCCCCAGGTACTGTTGGCTGTGAGGTGAGGGACTGGAATGCTATGGTGGTGTGGGGACCATGGTAGTCAGGGACAGAGGGATAGTGGTGCTGGGCTCACCTAGGTTCTTGGGACACCCATTTCTGGTTGTCCCAAGATCTTCTCCTTGGGCTCCTGAGGCTCCTCTGCAGCATGGTTGCCGGCACAGAGTGGGGGCCTGGGCTGGAGACTGTGAAGTGCACCCTAGACCTTATTCCTTCTCTCTCGCTTTTATTTTTTAAAACACTTCTGTGTGGTCCACTACTTCTCTAAAACTGTACTTACTAAGTCTGTGCTTATAAACTCCAGATTCCTCTCTGTCCAGAATCATGAATAAAACACCTAATTTACTTCCTCCCATGGATGCCTCCTGAACGTGCCATGTTAAACCTGATCCAACCTAAAGTCTTGGTCTTCTTTCTTGACTTTGCTTCAGCCTCACCAGCTAAATACTGGGTCATCTGAAAAGTCATCATGTATTTTTCTGTTTTTCTGTGTAAAAATGTGTCATGACCTTTCCAACAACCCAATAATTGTACCATGCTCACCTAACAACCATAGTCCAAACTCAGGGTCTTTCCTCCTCCTGTATCTCCCATTGCAAAGAATCCTTTACCACGTGATGGACTTAAGGATGAACAATCCTCAAACATGCCAAATTAGCATATTGATCATTTCAAGCTGAAATCACCTGAGGAGTTATACCTGCAGAAAGGTCATTTGGCCAGTCTTTTCCTACCTGTAGCAAGTCAGAAAGAATCCTCTGAGAAGGGTATCCTTTCATACCAGGGTAAGATACAGCCTCTACTTCCAGAATTGAGGATTGGGTTGAATTGGAGATACAGTGAACCTGAACAAATGAACTCTCTAAGGTGGTGGATTCCTGCCTGGCTGACCTCAGTTCGAGTCCCAGACATGGTGGCTTGAAATCATGCTGCATGCATGTGTGTGCCCAAAATCCCCAGAGGAGACAGAGGAAAAGGGATTGTGGCATGGCCATACCCCTGGGGGGATGATTTCTCACTTTCCCTCACTCTTTCTCTCTCTGGCAAGTGCACGTGCACTAGAGAAAAAAAAAAAAAAAAAAAAAAAAAAATCTAAAAAAAAGGAAAAGAAAACTGCCAGGGTCTAGCCTTGGGTCTAACCTCGGCGGGGGTGGGTTGACTCAACGGAGGCGGTGCAGGTGAACAGAAACAAAAATTAGACTAAGACCTCAATGCCTTTTTGCATGTTCTTAGCCGGCCACAGCCAGAGTTAGCTCCAGGCTGCCGCGCCAGTGGCTACCAAACACACGTATTTATTGAGGGATCTTACAGGAGTAGGAGGGGTGAGGGGGAAATAAAAGATTTACTCTATGAAACAGAGAATTCAAAGCACAGGAACAATGATCATAAAACATGATGTCTGTCTTGTTTGAACAGGTGAAGCCAAACACAGTTCTCAGGACGAAGGAGTCTATTTGTCTGGTGCATTTTCTTCTTCAGTCTTGATTACTGGACAGGGTCTTTTGAAGAGGGGGCTTGCAGGGTGTTTGGTAACTTCAGTCCCGGGCCAGGCCGATAACCTTGCTGGTTGCAAAGTCCTAGATAGAAATCTTGTCTTGCTAAGTAAAGACACAGTTAATATATGGACTATTCATACATTACAACAATAAAAAGTGAGTCTATGATCTTATATGGGAAAGGAAGATGATCTTGTAGTTCAGGAGACAACACAGGATGTTTTATTAACAGTTTTTCATAGTCAACAGCACATAGATGAGAAACTCTTTGTAGTTGAAAACTACCTGTTGCTTTAGATAAGAGCTCCCAGCTAAGGTAATCTTTCTCTGGAGCCCTCAAGTTTGTTTATCCTGTTGTCCCAGCCAGGCTTTTTTCCTTTTATAAACCTGTGGGTTTCTGCATTTTGTTTGCTGGGTCTGTCAATTAGTGAGTTCTTTTTGTTTTATCTCTGAGTCTCTGTTATGTGGTGAATGTGCTGACTTTGCCTAGCATGAGTTAACTTTGGCCTGTAGCTTTAACAAGGGGTATTTACAAAAACTAGCCTTAAACTAACTTAGTCTACATATGCTTCTAACACTAATTTGGTTTATGCTAACTTAGTCTATGTGTTAATTTTGGCTTAAAAACAGACAGGTGGGGGAGTCTTAAACTTCCTGGTCCTCCTGTCAGTCTTAGGGAACCACATTCTTACAAAGTCACTAATTGGCTTTATTGTAATGGTTGGGGGTGATGTTTTACCCTTATAGGGTACCGTAATAACAGTAAAACTCATGGCAGAGAAATTGAATACCGGCCAGTTCAAGGACACAAGGGAGAGCTCGTAAACTGGGCCCTGCCTCAGTTTCTTCCCAGTCCAGGCCTTGCCTTAGAATGGGAGGCAGCATCCTTACCAGCTTGTGTTGCCTGCATGGCCCCGTCAGAAAACAACCCCCCCCACCCCCATCTTCCACAGCTTTATATGTCCCCATATCTCTGGATGACTTCCTTAGCATTTACTACCTCAGTTTTGAGATCCCTTTGTCCTGCCATTTCTTTAGGAGTGGATTGCTCTTTTGCTCTTTGTCTATGAAGAACAAAAGCACCTCACTGTGGCCACTTCTTTGGACTTCAGACCTTGTGGAGATCCCCACATGCTTATGAATCTAAGAGCATCTGTGCACTTCTGTCTCATTCATCTTCCTGGTGTGGGTTTGGTTCCTAGATTCCACGTAAAGAGACAGGAGGGTTAAGGTGACTAAGAACCCCTCAGATCAGGTAGGTTTATTCTCCTTCCCATTTGTAACTCCAACCTCTCCTCTTCATTCTCGCGACTCCCCTACTGTCTGCCTCATTATTGATTTATCAAGATATTTAATTGGTCTCACGTTTTCCATGTCCAGACTTTTGTGCACATAAGTGTTGTCAGGTCCTGTTTCCGTGTCTCCCTAGAAGAACTCACAGAACTCCATGAGGCGGACTCCCTGAAGACCACAATACACAAAAGGCACCAAGACCTCCACCATAGACGGCACCATTAGCTTGACCTTCCCTAGACCCCGCTACACAATATTTTCTTAGCAGTGAGGGTCTGAAGGCCTAGAGGTTTCCTCCCAGGAGCCAGGCAAGGCCAGACCTGTCTTTAGAATATGCAAATTCTGAGCATGCTACACCTGCTAGCTCAACCTTTTATTGTACCACAAGTTTTCATTTCTTTGGGATGAAAGCAAGGGATTGAGTTTGTTGGGTTGGAGGTCCTGGACAGTTATATTTTGTCGTGTGTGTTTCTGTTTTAGGGACAGTCACACTTTCCAGTTCACTTTCCCTAGAAGGCATTCTGATAGTTGTATTGTGATAGGTCACTATGATTTTCATTTGCACTCTTATGAAATGGCTTATTCGTGTACTTAATCTTCCTTCTGTATATCCTCCTAAGTGAAATTCCTCTCAGTGTCCTTTAACTATTTTGACATAGATTGTTTATTTATTTTGGATGTTTTTAGTGCAATATGAGGATTTTTTTTTTGAGAGGTTTTTGCTGTAGGGCGCATGTGCTCACCAGAAAGACAGAGAGAGACAGAGATATAGAAAGTGAAAAATCACCCTCTGGGGGGATGGCCACGCTGCAATCCCTTCTCCTCCATTCTCCTCTCAGGATCATGGGCATGCACGCATATGCGCCTGGTGTGAGTTTAAGCCACCAGGTCTAGGACTCAAACTGCGGTAGGCTACATGGGAATCTAGTGACATAGCCATTACGCTAACTGCTGGTCCCAGTATGAGGATTTTTTTACACATTCCACATGTGGTTTGTGAGTATTTTTTCAAAGCCAGTACTTGGTTCTTTTCTCTTCTTGAAAGAAGATTTCACAGAGCCTAGGCTTTTATAACTCATTAATTGAAATTTATCCATTTCTTTTTTTCCTTTCCTTTCTTTTCTTGTTTTATTTACATTTAAACTTTGCAGCATACAAGATGAATCTTCCTAAAATGAATACAGCACATATTTGTCCAGTCAAAGATGTTATCATACACATCATCATTAATGCATAATTTTCCACGTTTGCATCTGTTAAATGTTTTCCTTTTCTTTTTTTCTCCGTGATACCCTCCCCATCTCCCTCCCACCTACCCACTGTCTGCCCACCTCCCACACTGTCTCCAGTGTCCACCCCCACCTCCCACACAGTCTCCAGTGTCCACAGTTGTTCTCCATACCTTTATACCTTTGACGCTCAGTTTTTCCCACAGAGTGCAGACATTCGTATATATTAAGTGGGGACATACAATGCTTCTCTTTCATAGTCTGGGTTCTTCACTCAGCATTTACTCTTTCATATTCATCTATGTTTTTTCAAATGCCAGAGTCTCTTTGTTTTGTTTTGTTTTGTTTTTAATGGATGAGTAGTATTCCACAGTGTATATATGTCACACTTTTTCAATTAATTTCTTTTTACTGATTATACTTTTAATATTATGCATGAAATCTATTTGCCAAGCCCTACATCCCAGTTATTTTGTTAAATATTTGCAAAATTTTTAAAATTTTACATATTTCTTTGTATGTATGATCTACATGATCTATGGAGCAATGTTTGTATGATCTGAGTTTCAGATGTTTTGGTCAAAAGTCTTTTTCCTTAATTGTTTTATTTATAATTTTTGATTTAACTTTATTTATTATTATTATTTTAAAATTTAATCAAAGAGAGAAAGAGGGAGCAAAAGATAGAGGGAAAATGAGAAGCAAGCCTCCAAGTTGAGGACTTAAACCATGGTTGGCCATGTAGTTCAGTGCCTTAACCACCATGCCACCCACCGGCCCTTTCGTCCTTGTTTTCTTTCTTTTTAATTTTCTTTCCTTGTCACAGGGATGTCCAATTATCTTATCCTGATGTGAAAGAACTGTGCTTTCTCTAATAAATTGCTTTTGCACAACTGTTAGGAGTTAGTCAGCAGTCTTGGTTGAGTCTGTTTTATTGATCATGTGACTCTTCTGACTGACAGAGAGTCATGTGAAATGCACATGAAATAACTACTCATATCTGAGTCAAAAGGGAGAGGGAGAGGCCATTCCAGGGATGTGCCTGCTAAGCCTTTCTTGTCCACTGTATTTGTTAGGGCAAAGGAGTAAGGAAAGTTGTTATTTAGACAATCAGAAAAATAAGGGGAGGGAACCAGCAGTTAGCGTAATGGCTATGTCGCTGGACTCCCACATAGTCGACCACGGTTCGCATCCCGGACCTGGTGGCTTAAAACTCACACCGGGCACATGTGCGTGCATGCCCAAGATCCTGAGAGGAGAATGGAGGAGAAGGGATTGCGGGGTGACCATCCCCCCTGGGGGGTGATTTCTTGCTTTCTGTCTCTATGTCTCTCTCTGTCTGTCTGGCAAGCACACGCGCCCTATAGCGAAAACCTCTCCAAAAAAAAAAGAAAAATGAGGGGATTTCCAGAATATATTGGTTTTGGTATCAATTACAGGAATAAGACTAAATGATGCCAAAGGTTGGACAGAATATCTTGGAGTCTGGAAAAATACATTTATCAGATCACACACCCATCTAATGACCTCCTCTTGTTTGCAAGCAGGAAGGCCACATTCCCTAGCACACATTCACTGATCCACTCAGAGTCCATAGATCCATAGTGTTCTAGAAGGATGGCATTTTTGTTTTTTCCTAACATTTCTCCTTTTTTTGTTTGTTAAAAAAGTTGGCGGATGGTCAGTAGGATGAGCCAGGTGTGCAGCAAGGAAGTCTTGTGATCTTGGAGTTGTCCAGAGAGGCAGCAAAGGCACTGGAAGGCTAGAACTAAACACAGACAATTGGAAAAGTCTCATTGCAGCAATACCCCACATTTGTAAATGAATACTGTGAAACCAGGAAGAAGGATTTAGCCATTTGAAACTTTCCTGAAGTGTCTACAAGGTAGACATTTGAGTTTCCTTTTGTATATAAGCAAGCTATTGATGAAAAGAGGCTTATAAATATGAAACCTGGGAGCTGAGATTGGTAGAAAAAGCTCCCAAAAGGTGCTCTCTCATGGTTTGCCATGCGAAGGCATGTTACAAGGCTGTGTAGGGAATACTGTAAAGCCAAAGGAATGCTCTTAGTCGAAAAACCTGTTTTAGTAAAAGAATGCCATTTGTCCTTATTTTTCAATGATATAGCAGTTTTTGAGTTTTGTCTGAGTCATCAGTAAAGATGGTTAATGCATGGGGAATAGGCATTTTAAACATTTTTGTAAGGACTGAAACAGGAATTTGAATAAGAAAGTTAAGGATTTTAGAAGAAGGGTGATGAAAGAAGACAGAGTTAATAAGATTTGTTAAAGTAGCTTGCAAGTGTGAGCTCTGTTACAGTAAAGCTTGAAAATCTTCTTGTGTAAGAGGTAAATAGATATGGTGAGGATAAAAACCAAATAATTCAATACAACATTGACAGCCTTTGATAGTAATGGTGGCAATAAGATCTGCGGTGAAGGGACCAGCAGTTAATGTAATGCCTATGTCACTGAACTCCCATGTAGTTGACCACGGTTCGATTCCCGGACCCAGTGAATTAAACTCATGCCGGGCATGTGTGCATGTGTGCCCAAGATCCTGAGAGGAGAATGGACTAGAAGGGATGCAGTGTGACCATCCCCCCTGGGGTGGGGTGATTTCTCCCTTTCTGTCTCTCTGGTGAGCGCATGTGCCCTATAGCAAAACCTCTGAAAAAAAAAAAAAGAAGAAGAAGAAGAAAAGAAAGAAATATCTGTGGTGAAGGTAAAGGTTTTATGGTAAGTGAAACTAAGAAATTCACATTCTAAAAAATATAACTCTAGGGTAAATTGATCTAGAAGACAGGTAGGGCTATGGGGAGTAT
The DNA here is from genome assembly GCA_026018925.1 of Tupaia tana. Taxonomy (NCBI): domain Eukaryota; kingdom Metazoa; phylum Chordata; class Mammalia; order Scandentia; family Tupaiidae; genus Tupaia; species Tupaia tana. Next base: position 2,967,215 of record JAKSZU010000024.1, read on the forward strand.
TGTAGGTATAAGGTCAACCAGATAATTTAATGAAACTTGATGTAAATGACAATCTCTAAAGCTTGTTCTACAAGCTAGAGTTCTTAGGGTAGAGGGGAATGTTGTCTTGGAGAAACTCAGTCAGTATCTACCTTTAAAGTACTGAATGGATTTAGTAATTGATTTGCGGTTAGTCCTAAAATGGGGTGAACCCAGTTTATATTCTAATTTAGACTATTGTTAATTTTTGAGGCCTAATAGTATGTGCTCCAACTGTGTAACCAAGATATTTCCAAGGACTTTTATTTTTGAGAGTTGTTTTTTTGTTTGTTTTTTTGTTTTTTGTTTTTTGTTTTTGCTATAGGGCGCGTGTGCTTGCCAGAAAGACAGAGAGACAGAGAGATAGACAGCGAGAAATAACCCCCCAGGGGGGATGGCCATGCCACAATCCCTTCTCCTCCATTCTCCTCTCAGGATCTTGGGCACAAACGTACATGCGCTGGGTGTGAGTTTAAGCCACCGGGTCTGAGACTTGAACCACGGTTAACTACATGGGAGTTCAGCGACATAGCCATTATGCTAACTGCTGGTCTGTCCAAGGACTTTTTAATTGGACTTTTTAAGGGGCTTACTTGTGACTGATGGCATTACATCAGTACAAGGACCTTTAGAACATTAATCAATAAAAACCTTAATTTTATTCATCTTTGTAACTCTTTCTTCAGTTCTTTCAACATAACTAAAACCCTCAACAATATGTTTTAGGCCTTTTAGTTTTTGTCTCTTCTCTTCGATTCTGAGATAATCTAGCCATTTTATCTTAGGACAAAACCTTTACTATAGGTTGGTCTCTGCAATCTGAAAGTTGACAACTTCTTTGCGTTCGGGAGGCTGCTCCCAGTGACTCTGCAGCCGTCACCATGCCACAAAGTGAATATATTGAATTACATCGTAAACGCTATGGATACCATTTGGATTACCATGAGAAAAAGAGAAAGAAGGAAAGTTGGGAGGCTCATGAATGTTCAAAGAAGGCAAAAAAGATGATTGGTCTGAAGGCTAAGCTCTATCATAAACAGCGCCATGCTGAGAAAATACAAATGAAAAAGACTATCAAGATGCATGAAAAGAGGAATACCAAACAGAAGAATGATGAAAAGACTCCACAAGGAGCAGTACTTGCCTATTTGTTGGACAGAGAAGGACAGTCCCGAGCTAAAGTACTTTCCAACATGTTTAAGCAAAAACGAAAAGAGAAAGCGGGAAAATGGGAAGTCCCTCTACCCAAAGTTCGAGCCCAGGGAGAAACAGAAGTCTTAAAAGTTATTTGAACAGGAAAGAGAAATAAGGTCTGGAAGAGGATGTTTACAAAAGTCTGCTTTGTTGGAGATGGCTTTACTAGAAAACCACCTAAATATGAAAGATTCATTAGGCCAATGGGCTTATGTTTCAAGAAGGCCCACGTAACATATCCTAACTGAAAGCCACTTTTTGCCTGCCAATACTCGGTGTAAAGAAGAATCCCTCATCCCCACTATATAGAACTTTGGGTGTTATCGCTAAAGGTACTGTCATTGAGGTGAATGTGAGCGAGTTGGGCCTTGTGACACAAGGAGGCAAGGTTATTTGGGGGAAATATGCCCAAGTTACCAACAATCCTGAAAATGATGGATGCATAAATGCTGTTTTACTTGTTTGATAGCAGTTGCATACAAATAACTCCTTGTAATTTTTGAAGATGATATACCATCTGGAAAACCATCATGACTGATGTTTCTGAATATAGCCAGTCTTAGATGTCTGCAGTCATCAAAGGATTATTTATTAAATTGTACAAAAACATTAAAGTGGCCTGGTTTTACCAAAAACAAAACAAAACAAAAAAACTTTACTATACAAAATTCCTTGGATACCAAAATCTTCCCTTTTAATCTTTTTTTACCAGAAATATATTTTTACCATTATAACCTTACTTTCATATTTTAAAAATGATTATTCTTAGGTTTTTCTCTTTTTACAAGTTTATTTTTAGAAATTAATTTCCAATTTAAAAATTTCTATCTTCTGTTTAATGCTTGGTTTAGCAATTTAGAAAACCAATTAGTCTTGGGACCAGCAGATAGCATAATAGCTACGTAGCTGGACTCCCATGTAGTCAACCGTGGTTCGAGTCCTGGACCTGGTGGCTTAAACTCACACCGGGTGTGTGTGTGTGTGTGTGCGTGCCCAAGATCCTGAGAGTAGAATGGAGGAGAAGGGATTATGGCATGGCCATCCCCCCTGGGGTGTGATTTTTCACTGTCTCTCTCTGTCTTTCTGGCAAACTAAAGCACCCTATAGCAAAAACCTCTCCAAACAAACAAACAAAAAAAAAAATAGAAAAAGAAAAACAACTAGTCTTTTCATAGAAACTGAAAACTTTTACCCAGTTTAATGATGATTAGATTATTAGAAACATGTACTTTTAAGACATGTACATTCTTTTTCCATCCTCTTCATGAATTTCCTTAAAGACATAATAGTGTAAGATTATAATAATTTGCAAAAAGCTTTTAAAAGTAACTATGGACAATAATACTTGAACCAACCAGTTAAAGATTTGACAAAATTTCACAACTGACACATTTGGATAAATCTGTGACATACATTAGTTTAACATATCTAATAAATATTATGCTATAGATTCCTGGGAATCTCAAATTATTTTGGAACACAATACATATATAAATACAGACTTACATATATACACATAAATGTTCACAAAACATATTCAGACATATAACTCAAATATAATATAAAGAAAATTAAAGTTATTTAATTTGACAATGTTCCCCATATTATTTAACATATTAAAATAAGTCTGACTTTTTTGTTTTGTTTTGTTTTTGGAAAGGTTTTTGCTATAGGGCACGTGCACTCGCCAGAAAGACAGAGAGAGACAGAGAGTCAGAAAGCGAGAAATCACCCCCCCAGAGGGAATGGCCACGCTGCAATCCCTTCTCCTCCATTCTTCTCTTGGGATCTTGGGCATGCACACATACGTGTCCTGAGTGAGTAAATTACCGGGTCCGGGACTCGAACCATGGTTGACTACCTGGGAGTCCAGCAACATAGCCATTACACCAACTGATCCCAAATCTGGCTGGCTTTAACATTTTGGATATTTTAGGGGTTCTCTGTAAATATCCAAAAGTTATTTTGAGGTCAAATAGCTTAATTTAGAATTTGACTTTTGGGAAGGAGACCTTGTCAAAAAGAGTGGAATGCTTAAATACTTGACAACTGGAAATTTTTTCTTTACCTATTTGTAGTCAGCTTATTTGTTAATGATTTTAAGTCACCAGGAACTTGAAAATCACTTACATTAATTTGTATGAGCACTCTTTTATAAACCAAATTGAATGGAATTACCTAAGACCTTTACCACATAGACACACAGACAACAGATCTCATATTTTTCTGAAAAGTTCTTTGTCTCCTTTTTTAAAATTTGAGAGATTAATCTTTACATGTTTATTTATTTATTTATTTATTTATTTTTTGGAGAGGTTTTTTGCTATAGGGCGCGTGCGCTCGCCGGACAGACAGAGAGAGACAGAGAGACAGAAAGCGAGAAATCACCCCCCAGGGGGGATGGTCACGCCGCAATCCCTTCTCCATTCTCCTCTCGGGATCTTGGGCACGCACGCACACGCGCCTGGCGTGAGTTGTAAGCCACTGGGTCCGAGACGCGAACCGCGATTGACTACGTGGGAGTCCAGCGACATAGCCATTATGCCAACTGCTGGTTCCCGTACATGTTTATTTTTTAATCTAAGATTTTGTTAGAAAATTTTGGGACCAGCAGATGGTGTAATTGTTGTTGCTGGACTCCCACATAGCCGACCATTGTTCGAGTCCCAGACTGGGTGGCTTTGTATGCAGGCCTAAAATCCTGAGAGGAGAATGAAGGACACCGGAATGGCCATGTCCCTGGGGGGTGACTTTTCACTTTCTGTCTCTCTGTCTCTCCCGTGAGCACACACACCCTATAGCAAAAATCTCTCTAAAAAAAGAAAATTTGAATACCTGTAGCAAGCAGATCCTGCAGAGCTGAGTATGTTTTATACTTGTATAAATATACCCTATAATTGTAGGTCTTGAATGAGTTAATAATGACCACAGATTTTTGTAATTACCATAAAGGTTGGAAAGTTTAAAAGAACACATTATGATATAGTTAGGAAAACAGTTTGTCATGGAGTGCCCTAGAATTTTTAAAGTTGTATTTATTGGCCATTTTTAGACCAGTTTTCCCTCATTTTCAAGTCATATCGAAGCCAAGTGCATTGCAAAGGAAAATGAGCCTCTTCTTTTAGCAGTTTGAGGGCCACACATTCCCGGTGAGGGAAGATGTGTCCCACATTTTCCCATCTAGGGGGGAAAGTAGGCCCTTTGTCTCTCCTGTATCAAACTCGATGGAAGTGGCTATGTTATCTGATAGCGATTCCTGCTGTGATGGGAACCATCAGGTGTGTGCAAAGGCACCAGGGCTGCTCTCACACAGCTCCGGGATAGAAGCCAGAAATGGTGCCAGGCTGTCCTTGGTCCTGCCTTCTTTGTAGGACTGTCCTGTTTGTTTCCAAGCCTCAGAATCTGAAGTGCCCTAGTCAGGAAAACAAGGATAGTCCTGGGGAATGGCCAGTGACAGGCAACGCGATGCCTCACCTCGCTGGGGAACGAATGGTGACAGGTGACATGACATTTCACCTCATCAGGAAACCAAGGACGGTGACAGATGATGTGACACACTAGTTTCTGGAACATCAAGCAACTGTATGGAGGTGCTAAAGGCTTTTAAATAGACATTGTGAGGCCCTGTCAACTCTTGCCTCACGTTATTAATCCCCCTTATGCTACGAAGGATGGTCCCTTCCTCCAAGATCGAATAGGGGCTGTCCTTTACCAGGTCTGAGTCCCCCAGTGGATCAGCCGATTATCTCCTCAGGGCATTCAGACCCCACAGTATCACGTCGAGGTCACCACTTACTACTCTTCTGACTGGTAGAGTCACCTGAAGCACACACGGAATAAGTACTCAAGACACAGATCTGCGTAAAGACGGGGAGGAAGAGACCATCCCAAGGGTGTACCTGCTGAGCCTCTTTGGCCCACGTATTTATTAGGGCAAGGGAGGATTGGTTTCGGTATCAGTTAGGGGAATAAAGCTAAATGACACCAGAGGCCAGACAGGACACCATGGAATCTGGAAAACTACCTCTGTCAGATCACACACCTGTCTCATGGCCTCCTGTTGTTTGCAAGCAGGAAGGCCCTGAGCACGCATTTGCTGACCCTCTCAGTCCATAGATGCATCGTGTTCTAGAAGCATGGCGCTTCTGTTGTTCCATAAGAGGTCAACGTGCCTACCTCTGACAATGCAGTACCTACATAGTGATATTGAAATAGGGGGAAATTAAGGACTGTCAACTTTCAAATTAAAATTGCCTTTCTGTATATATGTTTAAAAGATAAATGCATATATACTATATTTTCACAATAATGCAATTTTCTACAGCTTATTGCTTTCCTCTATCCATTAGGTGTGGACATCTCCCCACATCAGTACATATGAGGCTGCCTTATTTAAGGAGTAAAAATAAGCTGAAAACACAAACGATAGCAGTGCATGGAATGGATGCACCACAGTTTAAAAACCTGTGTCCTCTGAATGTCTGTAATTTGTCCATGACCTGAGCCACTGCAGAATTTTCTAGTCTGCTGAGAGCCCAGGAAGCCCTTGTGGCACTCTGGGATTCTGTGCAGGTGCCCTGCTCTGCCCTGCCCTGCCCTGTCTCCAAAAAAGTTCCCCTTTTCCCTGCTAGTCCAGAACCATCTCTGCCGGCAAGGGAGGGTGTGAGCCACCTGTTCGCTTTCTTAGCAGCCTTCCTTAGCAGAGAAGACCTGAAAAATGTCCAAGGGGACTTTGGAAATATTCAGACAAAAAGCCATTTTAAAGCTGAGGTGTATCCTGGCCTGTTCAGGGAAGCTATGCTCTAAACTCCATCTTCTCGATTCCCGAAATATTCAGACGAATGGAAGAGAGATTTTGTCACAGAATGATCAAAAACCACTGCAGAGGCACAAGAAACATGAGAAACCAAGAAAATATCTCTCCCCTAAGGGAAAAGAACAATCCCTCATCATCCACAGACAATACAGTAGGACTCGTGCAAATGTCTGATAGAGAATTCAGAATATTTGTAGTGACAAAACTAAATGAGATGCAAGAATTGAAAGATAATGAACTCCAGAAGATGCAGGGACAAAGAGACAATGAGTTCCAGGAGGAGTTGAAATTCTTCTATGATCTGAAAGAGGAAATACACACCATAAAACAGAATCAAATGGAGCTATTAGAGATGAAGGCTGCCATTCAGGAAATCAAAACCTCCCTCGAAAGTATTAAAAGCAGAGTAGTCCATGCAGAAAATCAAATCTCAGATGTGGAAGGCCAAACCTCTAATCTAGAAAAAACAACCAAATAAAACTGAGAAAATAACTCAAGAATATGAGAGTACTATATGAGAAATACTAGACAGCATTAAGTGCCCAAACATCTGGAAAATCGGTATCACAGAAGGTGAAGAAACTAATAAGGGTATTGATAATCTATTCCATGAAATCTTGAAAGAAAATTTTCCAAATCTAGGGAGGCATTCAAATATCCATACCCAAGAAATACAAAGGACCCCTAGTAGAATCAACCCAAAAAGATCTTTTCCAAGGCACATCATAGCCAGACTGACTGAATCTACAAACACAAGATACTAAAATAGGCAAGAGAGAAGTGTCAGGTTACTTATAAAGGTTATCCCAACAGGCTAACCTCTGACCTCTCATTAGAAACAATGTGAGCAAGGAAAGAACGGGAAAATATATTGAAAGTGTTCAGTGGAAAACAGTTTCAAACAAGAATACTATACCCGGCAAGATTATTTTTCATATGGAAAGGAAGGATAAAAACCTTCTCAGATAAACAAAACCTGAAAGAATTTGCCAATAGCAGACCTACTCTTCAAGAAGTTCTGAAAGTAGTACTCTACCAGGAAAACTAAAGACACAAAGAAATAAGAGAATAAAAGGCAACCAAGACAATGACCAATTTAATGCTAGGGACAAGAAATATCAATAATAACACTAAATGTTACCTTCTAGGATTTAAACAGAAAGATCATACCACAGTAACACTGCATATTCAACAGAAGAGAGTTTGAACAACGTTAACACTGAACTGGCGAAATAGAATGTTAAGACTTTTGAGTAAAACATTTCTGATTTTTTTAAAACTATGCTTTGTTTTCCCAATTTTAGCATTTTACTTTTTTCTGAGTTGTTGATAGGTTCAGCAATTTGTTAAAATATTTTTCTTATTGTTTTGTATAGGTTCAATAATGCTTGTTGCATTGAAACAGAAATAGGAAACACTCATTATTGGACAGGGCTTTGGCTGGAATGCCATATTAATCAGGAAACTATGGAACTAAGGTGGGTCTCAGGTAAGCCAACAGAAGCTCTTAGAAAGATGACCTGGCACCATAAATAGTTCTGCCTGGCAGATAGGATTAGAGAAGATATGTGAAAGAATTTATGACAAAAAATAACCTGGACTTTACCAGCCCAGCATTGTAATCAGTAGAGATTGCAAAAGAGCAACCACACCAGAGAATTACCTTGAGAAAGACTTTGAAGAAAGAAAAAGAGACTGATCTTTGCTAGCAGATGGTCTATCACAGAATACTTGATAGGTAGGGCTGAACTGAGAAGATTTATGTGGAACTTGTGTGCTGGGCATTTGCTTTTCAACAATTTGAGTAGTTGACATGTAAATTTCTTCTCAAAAATATTTAATACCATGCTGTCTTTGTTATAGAGTCACAAACAAAATTATACAAAATTATGAAAAATATTTTGAACATTATCTTTAAATTTCAGTATTTTGAAATTTTGAAAGAACTATGGAGTATGAGCAAAAATTTTTTTGATATGTTAAGTAAATGTGGAGAAAGGTAAAAAGGAATAAAAGAAAGAATCGGGAAACAAAACATGACAAAATGTACAGTTCTCTCATGGAAAGGATGAGTATGGTACTCTTTTTCATTTAATGGTAACATAATGTATCCGTATTTTGAAAAATTGTGTGCTGTGAATATTCTAACAATTAATAGTGAAGAAAAAATATTTTTAATTAACAGTTTTCTGCGACCCCGCCACGCCATGCTGTGGACGAGCTCCTAGCGGAGTCCTATGACCAGAACCGACGTCATTCACCTGCCTTGGGTGGAGAGAAGCCCCCGGAGGCCCACCGGACCGGGCTGGGCTGCGGGCAGCCTGCGCGCTCCCTGGCCATGTCCCACGGATCCGCCCCGCTCAGGGCGTCCCCGGTTGTCGGGCTCCACCTGGCGGCTGCGTTTATATCGCCTTCTTCCCGAGCTCCAGCAATCGGGGAAGTAACGAGGTTAGGTCTGGTGTCCGCAAAGCAGTTCCAGGAGGGCCGCAGCACGGTCGTCCCGGCTGTACCGAGCTGTCGCTGCGGCCTCCGTTCCTCAGAGACTGGCCCTGCAGAGCTCCGAGGCTTCAGCGCGGCCTGCAGGGTGTGGGGGCCGCCCCGGCGGGTTGACCAGCACTCTCCGGCCCTTGGCTTGCGGGACCAGCAAGGAGGGCCTTGTGCGGAGACTCGGGGCGGCAGCCAGCCTCACGTGCCCGCCCCTGGGCGTGTCCCATCTTCCCAGTTGTACTTTCTGTCCAGGGGTCCCAGAGAGCTCTAGGAGGTCAGGAGGGCCAAACTGCATCGGCGCCCGCACCCCGTCTGAACATCCCCTTTAGGTTTCCCAGATTCCCCTCCACTCTGGTGACAGACAGGGACGGTGGTGAGAAGTGAGTTGGGGTATCCCCGTCCTCCAAATAGGCCACGATGACCCGGATCCCAGGGTGACCCGCCCTCCCTCCCTCTCACGGTGAAGCAGGTCGATCCAGCTGCCACCACAGAGGGGGGAGGCGGGACGTCGAGGTGGCCCCTGACTAGCGCTGGCTGCCCCGACTTCTGGTCTGCAGTTTCAAGGAGCAGCTCCCGCTGCTCCTGGGGGGCTCCCTGCCTCTCAGCACTAACAAGGACACTCAGACAACGTCTTCACAGTTTTTAAATAATCCAAAATCGGAAGTAGAAATCATACAGACCATTGATGGTCCAGATGACACGGGTGACAGGGGTTCCCTCAGGCTCCTAGTAAAGGACCCCAAGGACCCAGGTCTAAAAATTGGGAAGGAGGGACTAGAATGTGAGCTGGGTGACTCTGACCCACAGAGATGTGGCCTCCATGTGAGCCTTTCTTTCATTCAGTCGTTCAGCCATGGTCACATTTTTATGTCACCGAATGTGTTCCGCCATCCTCACAGAGACATAAGCTGGAGAGGCCATCACTGATTGCGGCCATAGAGAGTGAGAGGGAGGTGGAGATCTGGCCTTGGGCTCCGAGGACCCGCCATCCGTGTTGGGCCAACAGCAGGAACCACATACATGGTGCATCAGTGAGTGAGCAGATGAATGAGTCACCTTCCACCCGCAGTGCGGGGAGGGGCTCCTGCCCAGGCACACGTGCAAGCACAGGGCACAGGGAGAGGAGACCGGGGGCCACAGTTCGGTGCCTGCCTCGCCCCTCTATGGCCACATTGCTGCCACACAGTCTGTTCTGGCCCTCGGGGAGCCCTGCTCTGTGTTGTGGGACACTGTTCCTCATTGTCCCAACACCCCCGTTAGACTTGGTGTCCCCGTGTGTGACTGCTCTCACCTCAGGGAAGTTTTGTGAAGAGGACAAGGTCTCCCTGCACCCAGAGGCTGAAGAGGGGAGGGAAAGGTGAGGAGGCTACTCCAGGCTGCAGCTGAGCCCTGACAGAGACAGGAGAAAACACACAGCGACTGCTCCCCGCAGTGACTGTGTGGGGAAGCCCACGGCCACAGCTCAGGGCTCACTAGAGGGGAGCACAGGAGTCAGGGCAGGGCTTGGGGCAGCGGGAGCCCCCACAGGGCTGCAGTGGCCGAGGCAGGGGACAGTGGAGAGAGAGGAGATGAGCAAGAGCAGGGAGCCCAGACTTTATCGTCCTTGAGGTTTCGTGGAGACCCTCACTCAGTGTGGTGAGGGCCATGTGGGGCTATGGCAGAAGGGCAGGCACTGAGTGCCATGAAGGGCAGGACATGGGTCCTGCCTGGAGAGACATGGTATGGGGAGCTTGTTACCATAGACGGTGCAGGCAGGGCAGGCTTCCCTGAGGAGGAGACTTCTGAATATTGCCCTCATATAGGCCATGTCTCTCACTTCTGTAACCTGTACACACCAATATCTGACCTCCGTGGATATGTGATGCCCTGTGCTGTGGACACCTGGGAAGATGCCTGAGTCTCCCTGCCTTGGCCTCCAGATCATTTGTCAACATGCCCTCCCCCCACTTTAGAGAGGAGATTTCCTCCTTGTGAGGAAAACTGAGCAATATTTGCATTTTATTTTCATTATTTTTAGGTATTTGCCAAAGGGCACATGTGCTTGCTAATGAGAGACAGAGAAAGACAGTGAGAGGGAAGATGAGAAATCAGCCCTCTCCCAGGGCTTATGGCCATGCTGTAATCCCATCTCCTCCATTATCCTCTCCAGATTTTGGGCATGCACACACATGCACCCAATTTGTTTTTCAAGGTGGGATTTGAACGGCGATAGGCCGTGTGGAAATCCAGTGCTTTAACCACCATACCATCTGAAGGCCCTAAGATTTGCATTTTATTTTAATATAAAAGTATGTAAGATTTAGATTGCTCTTGACAATATATTGGTTAAGAGAGAAGCAGACTTCAGTGTAAGCATTTAGATTATATGCACTGTCTCATAATACTTTATTGTCTCATTATTGACTCTCAGCCCTTCATCACAATCTTTGTGAATCTTGTTTATAAATCAGATTCCCAGGGTCTTGCAGATAGCATAGCCGTCAAGAAGCTGGACTCCCACATGGAGGGCTGCAATAGAGTCTGGGGTCCAGTGGCTTGAAACTCACACCGGGCATGTGAGCATGCATGCTTGAAATCCCAAGAGGTGAATTGAGGAGAAGGGATTGCAGCATGGCCTTCCCCTCTGGGGGTGACTTCAGCCTTTCCGTTTCTCTCTCTGGTGAGCGCATGTGCCCTATAGCAAAAAAAGTCTCTAAAAAAAAGAGTCCAATGCAGTTGACTTTCATGGAGTTGACAGATACGCTTTTCTTACTCAAGATTGAGAGTTGGAATCTTCTTTGATTCACTCTCTCGCTCTTGATGGCCAGTGACCAGGAGCAGTCCTAGGGTCTCTTTGGCCCCTTCTGTCTCCTAGGACTCCAGTTTCCTGGGGTCATGTCTTCTGTCATGGTTTATTCATTTGCTTTGTGTGGTTTTCAGGATATCACCCAGAGAGAATGCACACGTGGCAGGTAAGTTACATAGCCTTTTGCTGTGAAAGTGTTTGTTTTTAATTCTACTTTCACAGTGACTGATATTTTGGGTGAGTATGGTTTCTAGGTTGAAAATTATTTTCCATGGGCTGGCAGGTGTTGTGGTGGTTAAGGTGCTGGAGTCCTACATGGCTAACCACCATTTGAATCCTGAACCTGGCGGCTTGTTTTCTGTTTTCTTTGTCTTTCTCTAGTCAAATTAAAAATTGTAATAACTATAATAAATAAAATAATTACTTTTATAAAGAAAATATTTTCAAGAGAAATGTTTTCGGCATCTTGATGGCCTTGGTTGTTTGTATATTAGTTTCCAGTGGTATTGATTAGAATTTGAGGCTATTATCATTCCTAATTCCTTAACATGGCCATTTTTTTTTTCTCTCTGGAAACTTGTGGTATCTTGCTCTTATCCTCATTATTCTAAAATTCAAAATTGTCTTCCACCTTAAGTCTGTTTCCATCATCGCTTGAGTACTTGATGGGTCCCCTTAGTCTGGAAACTTCTACCTCACAGTCCTGGGAATTTCCCCAAATTTTGCAGTGATGATTTTCTCTTCTGGTTTGGTTGCTTATTTGTTTGATCATTTTGTTCTGTTCTGATTTTGCTTTTTTATTTACTTATTAAAGTAGTCCTCCAATGTTCTGCTCTAATAACTGGGAGATACATTCAATTTTATTTCCAGTCATCAATGAAGTTTTGTTTGTTATCTTGTTTTTCATATTCTACTTTTCATGGCTCTTTCTGGCTAATTTTTTTTTTCTTTTTCATACCATTCAGTTCCTGGTATGTGGATACAGAACCTTCCCTGAGGAGAATAATAGAACTGTCAATTTTTCTTTCCTGTCCAAGCCCTGGTTTCCTCCAAGTTGCTTTTGTAATGTTCGCTTCGATCTTTACCTCACATACCGAGATTTCCCCAGATAGTCTAACCCTCAGTGCGGTACTTATGACTAACAGACCAAAAATCTGACTCAGAGCTCTTGGGCTGTCGGGAGGGGCCGTCAATGGAGAACTCCCAGTGTGGTAGTCTGATGGGACCGGGTACTGGGGAATCCCAGTCACAGTGCCCAGGTCTTCCCTCTTGGGTTGGTCCATGCCCTACTCATCCTCATAGGAGAGAAGTGAGGAAGGGGACTGGAAAACCTCCACCATTAGGTCACCCATAGTCACAGAAGGTGCCCAGACTTCACCTGAACCCATGATCCAGAGATGCTTTCTTTTTACTCTTTCCCAAGAGCCCATCTTCAGATTAAGGCCAGCATACTGGGGGAGCAGTGGCCTGAAGCATAGTCTTAGAAAAGGGGAGTGTCCACTGCTCCCAGACTCCCGGTACCCAACCCTCCCTATTACAGCTGTTCATTTACTTGCACCTCTAGAGGTCTTGGCTTTCTAGGTCCTCAGTCTTCTGAGAATTCTATCGGATAAAGAAGATCATTTCTCAGCTTTCTTACTACCAGTCAGCTCTCAGCTATGTTAGTGACTACTGCCCATCTGCCTCCACCTTCCCATGTTGTGCTCCATTGTCTCCCCTCTGTTCTCTGGGGCCAGCAGATGGCACAGTGGTTATGTCACCGGACTCCCATGTAGTTGACCACAGTTTGAGTCTCACACCTGATGGCTTAAAACTCACGCCAAGTGTGTGTGCCCAAGATCCTGAGAGGAGAATGGAGGAAAAGTGTGGTCATCCCTTTGGGGGATTTCTGTTTCTGTCTCCCTGTCTCTCTCTGCCTCTATGGTGAGCACCCATGCCCAATTATGAAAATCTCTCTAAAATAAGTAAATAAATATTTTCTTTCATGTTCTTTCACTAGGAGGGGAGAAAAACATAGATGTATATGTCCACCCATCATCTTACTCCAACCTGACTCAGTTCTGACCAGGTGTATTTTAAAAAGATGATTAAGACGTATTGTTATATTTATGGCTTAACTTTTCCCACAAAATATTACTAGAGAAAATATTTGTTATAATATGATATTGGATAGTGTTTAACTTTAGTTCTGGGCCAGCCAGTGATGTGGTGGTTGACAGGATCTCCCATGGCCACCTGCCTGGTTTGAGTCCTGGACCTGGCATCTTGTCAGGCGCATGTGTGCGTGTCCAAAATCCCAGGACTGGAGTGGAGAAAAAAGGGACCATGGTGGGTGATTTCTCTGTGTCTCAATTTTTCTCTTTCTTTCTGCTCTCTTTTTCTGTCTCTCTCCAGTGACCACATTCACCCTTACAGCAATAAAGAGAGAATATTTAGTTCCTCAAAAATGTTTTCTGAAAGATATACAATTTTTCCTTGTCCATTAAAAAAGCAAATTTACAAGAAGAAAAGACAAAACTGGTTTCTAGCCTCATCATTAATAATAAAAAAAAAATTGTTAGTGATCTGAGACCCACCAGAGACATTTGCACAACTATCACTCTCTAACATGAGGCTGTGAGCACGCTGACAAGGACCTACTGACCTTGTGCACAGAGAACTGGAGCTCACCTGGAAGTGCCATCACTGACCGGGGCACAGGGTGTCCCTGGGATCACATGTCTCACTGCTCCTTCACTCAGCTGTGGAGAGGAGGCCTGAGGTCCTGTAGCCTTTTCTGGCATCTAAGCCACAAGGAAAAAGTTCAGCGAGAATCACAACGTCGACTGGAGGTCTAAAGTCCACCCACAGTCGTCCTCCTCACTCCTCTAGTTAAAACCCATTTCCTGTGTCTGGAACTCAAGTAAACGCATTATCCCCAGCACTAGGAAGAGATGACAGGTTCCTATCAGTTGCAATGCATCTATAAGCTGAGTTTTACTCCCTTGTATTTTGATATCTATAGAAAAGCTGTTAGTGATACACGAAGCTTTGAAGACGAAAAACCTATTGGCCTCACGAACTGGGTTCATATATGGGATTTTGTGGATGTATCTGGATCGTGATCAGGTCGGGGAGGAAACTAATACTCGTGTCTGTCGGGCCCTTTGAAGAAGCCAGCCTTTGCCCCTCCAGGCAGTATTTCTCAGTAGGTGCCACCCAATGACTCTTACACTGTGACCTGGAGTCCAAGCCTGGACGTCTGGACCTGGACATTCTGCAGAGGCATTGTCGTCTGTCTCTGTAAGCAGAAGCTGAGAGGGAGCTTCCTGCAGCTGGAATCTGAGCACTGACAGTCTACACATCACAATCTGAAGACAGCATTCTGTTCAGGAAAAAGGAAAACCTACTGCCAGGTATTGCAGCCAGACAGCCAAAGCTAGTTTCTGCAGATGAATTTCACATGGGGGCCGAGCCCTGTGAGAAGGCGAGGAAAGCACAGAGGCCATCTCCATGGAGGAAGCCAAGGGAAGGTCACCGAATGCCCCCGGGGCCCCTTTGGGGCAGGCTGGGCTGCACGCTGTGCCCTCACACCTGGGCCCCTCCTGCCTGTCTGCCCAGTCCCACCCCATAGCTCCCCAGCCCACCCCTTCCCTCTGTAGCTCCTCTTATTCCTCCTGCCTTTGGATGTCGGTGTTTTTCAGGAACAGTGGTGACACCGTTATCCAGACTGCTCTCTGGAAAAAAATCTACTTTTTCTTCATAAAAAAAAAAAAAAAAAAAAAAGCCTGCAGGAAAGCTGTGAAGCAAAATAAAATAATTCTCATAAATCCAATCTCCATTTGGAAAACAAAACATTACCACTGTCATCCTGAAATAATAAAGTCTGACCCAAGATTTTCAGGCAAGCAAAATGGGTGACTAGACCTGAGCATTAGGATGGCGACCCCTGGGGGAAACCTGCAGAAACCTGTAACCAGTGCCCGCAGTGGCGGGGCTCAGGGTCTCTTTTACAGGAAAATGTGGGGGGACAGGAGGGCTACAGAGCTGTGTTTTTTTCTGAGAACTCATAACAGTGGCTCACAGAACAGGGTACGTTTCCGATTGGCTTTTCATGTTTTATATGCCACGTATTTTAGCGACTTAGCTGCAGGAGGTGGTTACTAGGACCCCTATGCCATCTGCGGTAAACTGGGGCCCTTTACCTTCATGCCTGCAGGTCAGTGAGTTATTTGCTAAGTACCCTAGAGAGCAGGCCAGATTGCGCAGTGATTAAGGCAACTGGACCCCACATAGCCATCTGTGCAGCTGAATTTCAGTTCTGGCAGCCTGAAAATTGCCCTGGACATGTGTGGGTATGAGCTGAAAATCCCAAGAGGAGAGTGGAGGAGGGGTTGCAGCTTGGCCAGCCCTCCCAGGGGGGGAGGGTGTGATTTCTCTTTCCCTCTCACTGTCTCTCTGTCTCTCCAAGCACATGTGCCCTTTGGCAAAAACCTTAAAATAATAATAAAATAAAACAGACAGGACTTCTCAATTCCTTAAAAGTCACAAGACCTTACAAAGCATGGCTCACAGTCCCAATCCAACACCTCTCAGACCTGATCAACTCAATCCCTTCCCAGTCTTTCCTTTTCACCACACTGGGGCTCCCCTCCAAAGATAACCAAAGCAAGAGACCCCCACGCCTTCACCCCTTGCTTTTCTGTAGTCTAACCAAGGCCCAGTGACCTCAAGGGAAGGACAGGGTCAGGGAGGCAGATGGGCCACCCCTTAGATCCCCTGCACCTGGGAAGCAGCCCAGAGGTGGCGTTTGTGCAAACAAGCCCTGGGAGTTGAGGAGCCTTCCCTGAAGTCACTGCCACAAGGAGCCAGAAGCCCCCAGTAAGGTGGGGACCACCTGCCGACCACCTGGGAGTCTGCACATGTGTGACAGAGTCAGCCCAGAGTAGGCCTGGGGCATGTTACTGTGACATGAGTGGAGAGTGGCGCCTGGGCGACCAAGGGCGGCTTGGGCAGCTGCGGGCTCACTGTGTGCTGGAGCAGTCACATTGCTGACTGCAGGCTCTGAGGGCCTCTGCCCCTTCTGTACCCCTGGGCTTCCCAGGGGCTCCTTCTGGGCACTGGGAGGAGGTAAGGCGAGCCTGGGTGACCCGGCAATGTGGCGTCTGCTTTTGCCCCCAGCAGAAAGGCCAGGGTCAGCCAAGTTAAGGGCGGGGCTGCCCAAACGCAGATTCCAGGTCCCACTGGGGCCTTCATGGGCATTGAGGACCCTGGCCAATATGAGTCTGGCAGATGTCCCAGCTGGCTTTTGTCAGAGCAAAGTGGGAAGCTAGACAAAGGTGTCACCGAGGACCCTCAGTGCAGCTGCTCTTGCCGCACAATGGCAGTCAGGGCTTCCTCTGTGCCCTGGGGCTGTTCTCCAACTCTTCCTCCCCTCTGAGGCTCCCCAGGGGTCTGAGCCCGGCAGTCCCCAGCCTGTCCTCAGTCAGTCTATAAAGGAAGCTGAGAGAAAGTGGGAAAGCAGGGAGCCTAGTGAACTAGGGCAGGTCAGCCACTTGGGCTAAGGCAGACTCTGTCTCCTGGAATCCACACTCATCCCCACGGTCTCCAGAATGGGTTAGGTTTGTGGGGAAGATGAGGAAAAAAAGGGCTGCCCCGTCTGTTCTTCCGAGAGCTACCTCGGGCTCAGACTGGCACAGCCTGATTGGGTTCTGTCGTCCATGCATCACTTGTGCCAGGGACAAGCTGCAGGAGGTCAGTGAGTGCCCCCTTCACAGGCGCTTTCTCCCAGCCAGCCAGCTTATAACCCCACGGAAGGCTTAAGGACCCTGTCATGGCCTCAACATGAAAGCTGAGGCCATCAATTCTGCCTCTAGCTCCCTGTCTGCCCTCTGACCCGCGTGGGCTCACGAGTAACATGAGTGGCTGTGTGATTTTGTCTCAGCCCTCCTTGTGCTTCTCCTGACCCATGCTCAGAGGAGCTTTCCCTCTGCTCAGGACCGACTCAGGGAGTGGCTGACTTGGCAAATGTTCCCTTGAGAGAGAGACCTCAAGAACAACTCTGAAAGGAAGAAACCACGATAGTAGACATAGCAGCTCAGCTCTGGAAACTGGATAGTGTAGTCTGTCCACACGACTGCTCAGCTGCACGGATGTGCAGAGCCAAAACCAAGGGCCTAAAGCAGTGCCTCTGTCCACAGCTGCCAGCTGCTCTGCCAAGTCAGCAGGGACAGTGGGGAGACAGCCACCACCCAAGGGGGGGCCTCAGAACAGGTGCTCCACCCCCTTCCCTCTCACGGCCGCCATGAGTGCTGGGCCATGCCAGGCAGGGAGAACCCTTGGGCTTAGAATGTAACATGTCACAGCCTGTCCTGAAGGCAGCCTTTCCTCTCCTTGAAGCACAGGGCCATGGTGTGTGAGCGCAGCTTCCTGGTACTTACATTCAATCACTGGACATCCTCACAGCATACAAGATGGTTTTTCCCAGCATGAACACAGTAGGTGTGAGCCCAGTTAAAGTTATTGCCATATTACACTATCACCACCAGATAAATTTTCATTTTTGCATCTGTTAAGTGTTTTTTGTCCTGATTACCTCCCTCCCACCCTGACCCCATAGTGTCTCTGGTGCCTGTAATCCCCTCCCTCCCACCATCTGTCCTCCCATAGTGTCTCTGTTATCTATAGCTCCCATCCTGCTTTTATACCTTCCCATCTCTCAGTTTCTGACATAAGCTACAGACTTTTAGTATGTGTGTGTGTGTGTGTGTGTGTGTGTGTGTGTACATATGCACTCATGGTGGCCATGAGAGGGAAGAGGGTGGAGCACCTGTTCTGAGGCCCCCCCTTGGGTGGTGGCTGTCTCCCCACTGTCCCTGCTAACCTGGCAGAGCAGCTGGCAGCTGTGGACAGAGGCACTGCTTTAGGCCCTTGGTTTTGACTCTGCACATCCGTGCAGCTGAGCAGTCGTGTGGACAGACTACACTATCCAGTTTCCAGAGCTGAGCTGCTATGTCTACTATGTACACACACACACACACACACACACACACACACATATTTTCATTTTTTTAGAGAAATTTTTGTTATGGAGCATGTATACACACCAGAGAGACAGAAGTGAGAAATCACCTCCTCATGGGGTGATGGCCATGCTGCAATCCGTTCTCTTCCATCGTCCTCCTGATATTCTGGGGACACCCACACATGTACCCAGCATGAGTTTCAAGCCACTAAATTCCAAACCTTGTTTCTCATCTCAAAATCAAATAAAAGGAACCCCTAAGGACCAGCAGTTAGCATAATGGCTATATCGCTGGATTCCCATGTAGTTGACCGCGGTTTGAGTCCTGGACCTGGTGGCTTAAACTCATGCCGGGCACTTGTGAATGTGTGCCCAGGATCCCGAGAGGAGAATGGAGGAGAAGGGATTGCGGCGTGGCCATCCCCTCCGGGGGGTGATTTCTCGCTTTCTGTCTCTCTGTTTTTCTGGTGAGCGCACATGCCCTATAGCCAAAACCTCTCAAAAAAAAAAAAACAAACAAACAAAAAACAAAAAATATATGTATATATGTATATATTGATAATCTATATGGTACTATAGTGTAGTAACTGCTCTAAAATTGCTAAAATATCTTATAGCCAATGTTTACTTTATCAACCGGATATTGAAAAGACAGTGAAAACTGCAGGTACATTTCTACTATCTGATATGCCACTGAAATAGTACAAAGAAATTTCACTCATTGTCATTTTCATTGCATATTTTTAGTTGTGTCAAAGAAAGTATTGACAAAGAATTGTCTTCACGAACTGAAGACAGTCAAACCCTCCATGGTCCACAGTAGGGGTCTTCTGGAAATGACAGCACAAAAAGACTACCTGTGAGCCCTGTTGGAAGACATCGTACCAAATTCTCACCACTCACACTGCAGTAGAGACTTGAGCTCTGGGTTCACAACTTAGAAAAGCTTCTTTAGATTTTGTAAATTGTGCACCTGTTGGAGACTTTAAGGTAAAATCGACCAAGAAAGTTTCTTCAAAACAGACATCTTGGACATGGACAGCTATGCCCCAGTATCACAGATCAAGACTTCTCTGCCATCTTGAAAACTCTGTGTTCTTTCTTTTTCTTTTTTCACTCTCAATTCCTATTGCCTTAATTCTTTCCTCTTCCCCACAGGAAATCCCTGAGACAATACTGAGTGTTTAACTTTAATCTGAACTTATGTCCTAACACAAAGCCAGAACAGTTGTTAAGTTTATAGACTAATGCAGACAAGATTTCAGTAAGATTCCTGAAGATTTACTTTTGGCAGTAATGGGATACTGGTTGTATTTAAAGCTTATCCATAAACTGGAGAAATTTTTCATTTATAGCCAAGAAGACCTTCTGGGGTTTCAGGTGGGTAAAAGCTACACTCCAAAACGTAAATAATTAACATACAAATTTAACAAAACAATGAAATATCATCCAGCTTTACATATCCTTATTGTTCAAGTTAGGGGCTTATGTTTAATACTAAACAAAACTGAACAGTGTTCCTACCTTTCTCCTGACTTTAATAGCAAAGAAGTTTAATTTTAAAAGTGGCTGATATTGCTGCTTCATTAGACTCTGTCACCAGATATACCAGGGAAGTCTCTCAAAAGTAATTAACAGATGATGTGTTTACAGGTGCGGCTAATGATCAGTTATAGGCATCCTAAGTGGTGGACAACAGGTTTGTGTTTTTCAAGGTTTTTTAATGTTTGTATTTCTTCCAATAGGCCTCTCAGTTGTTATGACTTGTATTACTAGACTAAAAAGATAAATACCTTTTTAATCAGGCCATTTTACAAAGAACTGTGGTCCTCAATTATCACACTCCAGACAACTAGGCTCAAATAACAGTTGTACTATGTACTATGTGGCCTGAACCTTAACCTGTTTAAATTCATTTCGGCTGTTTCACAGAAACTTTTGTTAGGGGTGCACCTTGGTCATCACGTTGGTCCTCCTGGTGTGCTCTATCCTCTCAAGTCTTAACTGCTTCGCTTGCAGCCATCCATCGAACCTGAATGGTTTTGTTGCAGCCAGATCCGTAAAAGATCCAAGGAAGGCCTGTTTGACTTGTGTGACATCGTGACCTGGAGACCAGAGAACACTCCTGCTCTCTATGCTCAGAGCAAGACAGCGTCATTTCTGATGGTGACAGAGAGCGGCGCAAATGCCCCGAGTTTTGGTCAACCTCCCAAATACTTGAGAGGCTGGCCCAAAGGGGGAAAATTGTTAAACTATTTTGGCCTAAAACAGCTACTGTGCTCCCACACTTTGATTCCTATGGATAAGCCTAAATCACACATGATAGGCTATTGTTCTGAGCTGGTTGCTAAGTTACAGCCAGTCACAGCAGCTAGGTTCAGTCAGTCCCGGAGTCCCGCCTTTTAAACCATCCTGATGCAGACAGACTTCAGAACTAGCCAGGGACTTCTTTGCCTTGCTTACCTGGAGGACTTTCCTGTTCTGCTGGCTTAAAAGGCTCAGTTGACCAGAGGCTGGTGGGAGTTGTCTCGAAGTCTGGGGACAACTGCCCGATTTACCCGATTTAAGTTGTGTTAAGATTTGCTCTATTGGGACCAGCAGTTGGCGTAATGGCTATGTCCCTGAACTCCCATGTAGTCGACCCACGGTTTGAGTCTCGGATCCGGTGGCTTAAACTCACGCTGGGCGCGTGTGCGTGTGTGCCCAAGATCCTGGGAGGAGAATGGAGGAGAAGGGATCGTGGCGTGGCCCTCCCCCCACCCCCCGGGGTGATTTCTCGCTTTCTATCATCTCTCTCTCTCTCTGTCTTTCTGGCGAGTGCACGTGCCCTATAGCAAAAACCTCTCTTAAAAAAAGGAAAAAAAGAGAAAGATTTGCTCTATTAAAACTCCACTCTATCAAATTATCTGGTTTATTTTTCTTTTAACAATACTAACCTACATAACCTTTTAAGTCAGCAGAACAGGAAAGTCCTCCAGGTAAGCAAGGCAAAGAAGTCCCTCGCTAGTTCTGAAGTCTGTCTGAATCAGGATGGTTTAAAAGGCGGACTCCGGGACTGACTGAACCTAGCTGCTGTGACTGGCTGTAACTTAGCAACCAACCTACATAGTCCGGAAAGAATGTGCTGTGTTCACCGATAAGCCCTCGCCTGCAATTGAGTATCCAAGTGCATTCATTCATATCCTGGACCTTCAAACCCAGTTGGATTCATGCATCTATACTCAGAAGGCGGATGCACTAGTCTTGGATCTGCCTAAGACCATGGGGCTTCTGGGGCTGCTGGCTGAGACAACCCGAAACCCCCACTGCAGCAGCACTCTCAGGCTGGTGCCCTCTTCCTCTGCAGCTCCCCGGGCAGGTGCAAGGGGGCAGGGAGCCTGACAGAGTCTGGGCAGAGGAGGCCCTGGGAGGAAGACCAGGCCGGCCCGCCCCCACCCCTAGAACCACTGGAATGGTGCAGCCCTGACCGCGGGTCTCCGCCGACTTAGCTAGGACCACGGCCGCCCAGTCTTGTCTGGGAGGGCGGTGCAGGCCAGCAGTGGCCCCACTATGGCGGGCAAGAACTATGACGACCTGGACTGTGAGGCTGGCAGCCGCCCTGCGCGCCAGGAAGCTGCAGGGCAGCCTGCGCCCGCTGGAGCTAGGCGCTGCCCACTCCAGGCCAGGCATCCTGGCTCCCCCGGGCTGGCGTGGGTGTTGCGCAGCCCGCGGGTCCTGGTCCTTGGGAGGAACCGCTTCTCCCAGCTGTCCTCCAGGTGGCCGAGCTCTGTCAGCACCTCACTGCGCAGGGCGGGACCCACAACCGGTGGCCACCAGGCGTGGCAGTGGCAGGTGTCCTGCCAGGGCTGCGCAAGCTCAACCTCAGCTGCATGCTACCTGCCCAGCGGGCGCCTGGGTCCACCGCGGGTGGTGCGTCAGCTTCCACAGGCCGCCCCCCTCCCATGTCCCACCTCTGCCTCCTGCGTGCCCTGGACGCTGACCACAGCCAGCTCAGTGCCTTCCCGCAGGTGCTACACCTCAGGCCTGGAAGAACTGAGTGTGTCCTGGGGCAGCCTGCCTGAGGATAGCGCCCTGGCCCTCACCCCTCGCCGGCTGTGGCCTGCCTGAGAATGGTGTCCTGGCCCTGATTCCCAGCCGGCTGAGGGGCCCTGCCTCAGGCTCCAAAGACCTTGCTGTGACACTGTTCCACTGAGGAAAAAGTGCAGGGATCTAGAGAGGAGGGGAGCCCGAGAGGGCCTGCCCTCCTTCACCTCCCCTGGAGCAAGAGCATTAGGGTGGCCAGCTACACGGCCCATGTTGCCCAGGCCTGTGTCCTGGTGTATGACCTTGCTAATGAGAGACGGTCCAAGGTGACCCAGCCTGTTTTCACTCTCTGAGGGCCCTGCATGTGCTGCTGAGCAACCTGGCCACTTATGAGCTTGGCTTCCCCTACTGTGGGCTCCTTCTAGTGTGGGGTGGCCGCACCAGAGCCCCAGGCAGTGGATGTGCCATGGTCACACACGCAGTTGTGTGGGGAATGGGAAATGGACACTCATCTGCACAGTGACCGCCCGGTCACTCTGCAGGAGAAGTGCAATGCAGAGGTGCCGGGCTGGCCTGTCTGGTGGTAGGCAGGCCTCGGGCCCAGGACATCAGCCGCCTTTCCCCACCAGCTCCCCACCCCTTACAGCAGCCTGCTAGGGCACTTCTAGTCAAGAAGCCACAAGGCCCACTTCCAATGCCTGCTCAACCACCGGCACAGATCCTCTCCCTGGCATTGCCTGAGAGCCTCAGAGACTCCTTCAAATGGTGGTGCCTTCAGGACAATCTGTTCCAGTAGCTGAGAACTGAGAGACGTTCCCCGACCTGCACAGAGGACTGCCTGGGTCCTGGCAGGTGTGAGGATATGCAGCCTAATGGCAGGTGGCAGTTATTGGAATGTGTCATTAATCACTTCACTGGGAACTAGCTGACACATGCCTTGGATATAAAGGGCTCTGTGAAAGTATTTATGGGGAATGGGAAACACCCTGTCCCTGGCTAAGTTATGTGATGCCTGTTCGATATGATATTTATGGCTTACCCACTATCGTGTCTGAAGTAAACCAGATGGCCTTCACTGCAGTTTCAACAAGCCAGCACACTTGCCCATAAACAAGCTGGCTCGACGCAGGATACATACCTGGGTCACACATGACAGCAACAAGACCCTAAAAATATATTCTGTAAAGGTGCTTATCTCTGATGGTGAGACTTTAACTGCAATCCTGCACTCTTGCAAAAATCTCAGCACGCTTTGTAAAACTAACAAATAAAGATGCTCAGCATGACTGCGTGACACAACTTGTCTGTGATCACCTGCATTTCTGTCTCTGTGTCTTTTCTTTTTCTCGAACCTTCTACTTTGCAGGACCAAGTCCCATGGAGGAACCACCCCCCAGCCACCTCAGACATCATGGCTCTGGCCGGGCTGGTGGGACTCTGCGCACCTCGGTCTGCAGGCAGGTCTGACCAAGGATGGTTGCAAAGTGACCTTCGCTGTCTGCCAGGGCAACAGGCTGCTGTGCTGGAGGACACCCAGCCCTCCAGGAGCATGTCTTCCATAACCTCCCCACCTCATTGACCTCCTCAATGTCTTTTTCCAGAGGGACATGTTCTTGCTGCTGCATAATCTGCTCCTATGGACTGAGGGTGAGGGGCAGCTCCCCTGTGATGGCACTGCCTAGCCTCAGTCAGGACTTGTTCCAGGCCACCCAGCTCCATGGTGGAGGGCTTTCTGCTGCACGGCTTTTGCCAGCCCATGCCATTTGGGTGCTCCTAAACCCTCGTATCCAGGCCCGGCAGGACTGTGGCTGCCGTGGAGCTGCTGGGGAAGAGGGGACTCTGCTGCTGCTTCTCTGAGCCCAAGGGCAAGCCCCGAACGAGCTGACAGCCTGGTACAAATTCCCATGTTATGTGCAGAAGGAGGTGCCCAGGCAGAGGCCTGGATTATGAGACCAACCTCACTGTCATTATTCATGGCCGAGCAGCTGCAGATTTTCCCTTCACCTGCCCTCTGGGCTGTTTGCACACTATAGTCCCCAGACCAGCAGCCACGTGGTGCACAGGTCTGGTTGAAAATTCCAGATCTTTGGGTACAGAGGGAAGGCTCCTGTAGTGGTGAGTTGCAGATGTGCCAAGGGGTCCTGCAGCTAGACACTCTGCCTATTGCCAGCCATGCATTGTAGCAAACACATAGACCACGTGGTAAACCATCACCCTCTGGTGGAGGAGCTGCATGTCCTGCTGTGCCAGTGGCCTGGGCCACCCTAGATTGCACCTTCTCTGTTCTCAGTGCCCTGACAGAGGGTCGCCCAACCTGCACACTTTCTAGGATCTGGTGTGAGGCATGAACAAGGACAAGACATCAGTTTGAAATGAGCCTCTATCAGAGCAACATGAGATCTGCTAAAATGAATGAAGAACAAATATCAAACTTATGGTGACATTTGGGTGAGAAAATGATGAAATCATTTATAATTTACAAAAAGTTTATGGGGACAATGACCTAAAGAAAAGTAGCAGTTTAAAAATGATTACTGGGGGCCAGCAGGTGGCAGGGTGGTTAAGGCACTAGACACCCACACAACCCTGGCAGCTTGCTTTCTCACTTTCCCTCTCCCTCTCTGTCCCTGTATGGTGAGCACACGTGCCCTATAAAAAATTAAATAATAATAATAATTAATAAAATTAAATTAATAATTCTTTTTAAAAATAAAAATGATAACTGATTTTAAGAAGGGAGAAGACAGTATTGACATTGATAACAGCAGCAACAGACCGTCTATGTCAATTTATAAGGGAAAAAAATAATCTTGTGCATTCTCTAGTTGAAGGGAGTTAACGATTCACAGGGGAAACAACAGCCCGCCGCAGGTACATCAGTTGGTTCAGCCTGCACAGTCCCGACTGCAAAGAGGAGCCAACTTCCTGCTTGATGGGCACCAAAGTGTCATACCCAGATCAGCTGTACACAGAGCAGAGCTTCCAATGGAGACTCCTCTAAGTGGGATCAGGCTCCTGAACCATTTCTTTAGGGCACTGTAATGAGGGATGACACAGGCTAGCCTAGGGAGATCCTGATGACAAAGCACAATCAAAGCAATGACCACTAAGAGGGGAAGGGGTCCCATTGTTTACAAAAGAGGACCAGTGGAAAGCAGGTCATGACAACAGTGTTTCAGGATGCTGGAGGCATGTTGCTTCTTGACTTTCTGGAGGCCCAAAGAATGATTATATCTATGTATTATCAGAGTGTTTTGAGAAAGTTGGTTGAAGCTTTAGCAGAAAAATGCTGTGAAAACCACCAGAGTTCTCCACCGTGGCATGCTCCTGCTCATTCTGCTCATGCTCCCTCTCATCGAACAGGGGCAACATAGTGAGAGTTTTGATGGGAAATCATTTAGCATTCATCTCACAGTATGTCCTTTTACCCCCAAAAGTTAAAAGAAATAAAAAATTGGGGCATCAGATGGCACAGTGGTTATATTGCTGGACTCCCACATAGCCAACCGTGTTTTGAGTCCCAGACCTGGTAACTTGAAATTCATGCCAGGCATGGGTTCATGTGTGCCCAAGATCCCAGGAGGAGAATGAAGGAGAAGGGATTGCAGCATGGCTACTACCCCACCCCCCCACCCCCCCACCCCCCGCTGCCACAGGGTGATTTTTCACTTTCTTTTTCACTGTCTCTGTCTCTCTCCCTGGCAAGTGCAGGTGCCCTTAGGCAAAAAAACTCTACAAAAAAAAAAAAAAAAAAAAAAGAAAGAAAAGAAAAGAAAAAGGAAAATGCTGATCCATGAGCTGATCATGGAGTATACCTTACATGTATATATGTGTCTTTGTTTCATACCATTGAATTTCTGGGGAAAAATAAACAAGCAAAAAATCTTTAAAGAGCACTAGTTTTTGTTCAGTTAATAATGCAAGAAAAACTACACTTGGGCCAGCAGGCAGCATGGTGGTTAAGGTACTGGATCACACCTGACCGGATGCATGGTTCAAGTCCTGGATCACGCAGCTTGAAAATCATGCCAAGCACAAGTGTGTGTGTGTGCCCAGGGTCCTGAAAGGAGAATAGAGGAGAAGAGATTGTGGTGTGGCCATCATTCTGAATGGGTGAGAGCTCACATTCCCTCTCTCTGTCTCTCTCTGGTGAGGCACATGCCCTACGGCAAAAAACTAAATAAAAAACAAAGAAAAGAAAGAGAGAAAGAAAGAAAGGAAGGAAGGCTATAAGGACACAGGTAAATTCCCAGGACTCTCAGCTCTTTAACGAATGGACTACATAGCTGGTAACATCACTTACAAATGTGTCTTGTGCTTGACGATACTTATGTTAAGAAATAATCTTCATATATTTTCCCTTAAATTCCATTTCCAAGAACTTTCTGAGGGCCCCTCATAGTAGGCACTTACTAGATGATTTCCTTCCTCTCCTTCCCGGTTCCTTTACCGCACCTGACCTCCCCTGCCCTCGCCCTAGCTCATATTCAAGTACTGGCAGGGTCAGTATTTGCTCCTGGGCCAGGCGTTGCCTGGCGTGGAGACAGAGCAATGACAGAGACCGGGGTGCACCAGCCGCTACTTTAGAGCACTGTGGTACAGCTCAACTACATCCAAGTCACCTTGATTCTCATCCATTCAGAAATGGTTACCAGAAGCTGGTGCTGGTGAGTCGCTGACCACAGAGCGTGTTGACAGGTGGGCGGCCAGCAGACAGAACATGCACAACTATGGGAGGACACTTGCTCTAGGTATTTTAAACAGCATTTTGTAATGGGCCACCAAACGGCTAATGGTTACTTTGCTGGACTCCCCCATAGTCAACCAGGGTTCAAGTCCCAGACCCGGTAACTTAAAACAAACTCTGGAGGCATGTGCGTGCCCAAGATCCAAACAGGAGAATGGAGAAGGAGTTGAGGAGTGGCCATCTCCTGGGGGTGATTTCTGTCTCTGTCTCTCTGGCGAGCACACACACCCTATAGCAAAAATCTCTCTCTTTAAAAAAAATTAATTTGGAAAATCACCTTTTGTTAGGTTAACAGATAGTTAAAAGTATCTGATATATTCCTATATCTATTAAGTTGACACAAAAATTCAAACTTTTTTTTTTTTTGGAGAGGTTTTCGCTATAGGGCGCATGTGCTCACCAGACAGAGAGAGAGAGACATAGAGATAGAAAGCGAGAAATCACCCCCCAGAGGGGATGGTCATGCCGCAATCCCTTCTCCTCCATTCTCCTCTCAGGATCTTGGGCACGCATACACACGCGCCCGGCGTGAGTTTAAGCCACCGGGTCCGGGACGCGAACCGCGGTCGACTACCTGGGAGTCCAGCGACATAGCCATTACGCTAACTGCTGGTTCCCAAAGCTTATTTTTGATATTATGACTTAAAATCACTTCGTTTGGCAGATACATGTACTCACTTATAAGAATTTTATATAATGCTGCCTAGTGTTCTCTCTGTACTAATTATGTATATGTATTACACATAGGCACGCATATTCACTTTCATTTCTACACTAATTTGTCTCATTGACTGTATTTGAGGGGTCTCTACCATATGGGCTAGATATGAGTAAAAACAGAGTATCTCAACCCAGAAAACTCACAGCTTTGTTTCAAAGCAGAAAGTATTGTCATATGGTGACCTGGAAGATACCTCCATAGAGTCAGATATCAGAAAGAGATGTTAAGTTCAAGCAAACATGTCCTGTCTGGTTAATCAATAAAAGTGACATTGGTGAGTTATTAATTATGAGGTCACAGCTGGAGCCTGTTTGTCATCTCTCAGGAGCTTTCTGCTCAAACCACTGTGGCCTTGAACTGGCGTGGTCTTGTTCACTTCTGTTCTGTTGCCACTTAGTTCAGTGGCTGAATTAGTTCCTGGCTTTGTGAGATTGTTCTAGAATTTGTAAGTGCTTCCCAAGATGTTTCCTCTGCACTGGCTCCAAAGCAACACCATAAATAAGTGGATTTTTTTAAAGGGAAAAGGGGCCAGCATGTGTATGGTGATGAAGATGCTCGACTCCCACATGGCCAACTTTATGGATTGAGTCCCGGACCTGGAAGGTTGAGAATCACATCAGGTACGTGTGTGTGTGTGTGTGTGTGTGTGCCCAAAACCCTAAGAGGAGAATGGAGGAGAAGGGCTTGTGGCATGGCCATCGCACTGGGAATGATGTCTCACTTTTCTTCTCTCTCTCTGTCTCTCTCTGGATTACACATGCACTGAGGCAATTTTTTTTTTTAAAAAGTGGGGAGATGCCAGAAGTCTGTACACATACATACAACTGCTTCTTAATCAGACTGATGGGAGCACAAATAGATGCTTTGGTCTATCTAAAAGGTTCAGAGTAAGCTCACCACTTTTGTTTTTAACCTAATGCACTGGTAAGTAATGAGCTCTTTCACCCGTCAGTGCTGCCTCAGCTGCCCCAGAACAGCACCTGATGATAGGGGTCCTTCATCCAAAGTGAGGAAAAGCCTGAGACCACCTGCCCTCCAAGAACACAGCAAAGCAGCCCCTTTAAAAACTGTTAGTTCCTTTGGGGACCAGCAGTTGGTGAAATGGCTATCTTGCTGAACTCTCATATAGTTGACCGAGGTTCGAGTCCTGCCTGGACCCGATGGCTTAAACTCACACCAGTGTGTGTTTGTGTGTGTGTGTGTGTGTGTGTGTGTGTGTGTGTGCATGTGTGCCCAAGATCCCAAGAGGAGAATGGAGGAGAAGGGATTGTAGTGTGGCCATCCCTCCTGGGGGGTAATTTCTCACTTTCTGTCTCTGTCTCTCCAGTGAGCGTATGTGCCCTATAGCATAAATCCCTCTAAACAAAAAACTGCTAGTCCCCATGGATGTGACACTCCCATCTACTGTAATGTGTAGCTGTTTGGAGAAAAGCCGTCTGGTGAATGTCCTCAGGATATGTAGGACTTGGAGTCTGAGTGGTTCTTAGCTTGTGAAATTCCTGCCTTCATTCATTATTCTGTTCCAGTGCTCAGTCCCAATTTTCATTATCAGGACACATTAGGATGCTGTTGCCTCCCCTTTGGGGAGGGTACTTCAGGTAATGGGTCTCAGAGGACAGCCCGAGCAGTGGCAGTAATGGAAATGAGGGAAGTGATGACAGTCAAGGAAAAATTATCTTGCTCCAATATCCTTCCATGTCTGTCAGTTACTCTAAACGGTTTGCTTCACTGGAGAGGCTTGTATGTACGTTCTCTGGTGGAACTGGCTCTACATACCTGACTTAAATCACCTCTACTGCTCCACTGGAGTCAGGGCGCCTCTCACCGCAGACCCTCCAGGGAAGCCTTGACCCTTGTCTTCCCAGACTTCTACCTTCCTGCTGGACTGAGGCTCTGTTCTTTCTTTGCCAAAGTTTGCTCGCTCACCAATGGCCGACCATAGTTAAAGAACTAAACTCCACAAAATGCAAGTACAAGTCTACCACCAAACAGATTCAAAAGGATTTAAACTCTAATAAGGCTCGAGGTGTGGTGTTCCCAAGTGTAAGCACTGCGACGGCCAGCTCTGTGATGGAGGACTGCAGGGTCACGAGGCGCATCCTGAGAGGGCCTCCTGGTCAGCCACACAGTCATAGTCAAAGGGAGGTTTCCAAGTAGAAAATCAAAGTACGTACGTTGATAATTTGTCTATGCTTTCTGCTTTTTATACCACTTTATTCCAACATGAACACTTCAGTATAAAACTAAATACTGAAATATTTTCCTTACTAATTCTGAATTACTGTCTGTGTACAAGTTCTGCTGGCAATTCAGCACTTAAATAGATGAAATCATCTCTAACACATGGCAGGTTTCGTATAATGACAATACCTGAAATAGTGAAATACACTGAACCAATCAAAATAATGTGGATTTGGAAAATAAGGTTGCAAGTTTGTTACTAATCTATTGCAATACTTGTTACAAATTACAGGTGCACTGCTCTAGCCAGGTAGGAACTGAAGCCCCTCCTTTCAAAGGAAGAGGGTGAGAGGGAAGTAACAGCTGTTTTAGTAACTGCATGTTTTGTACAGTTTTAAGCAACTCTTAAATATTGCAGAGTAAGAAATGTATGAAGACCACAGTGCAGGACCCTACTTACAGAATGGCTGAAGTCGGATCTGAAATGAAGTCTGAGTGTACACGATTGTTAGTGCATTGACTGTCTGTCATATCCAGAGGAAACAAAACCAACCCTGTCCCCAAACAAGACCTAGGTAATGGCCCACAGTGATTAAACAGAACCCAGACCACTGGCTCACTTCATCTTTGTTGAAGAGCCCAAGTTAATCTGAAGAGAACACCGTCATAGTTAGGATACACTTACTGGTTTTCTTAGTCCTAAAACATAATGGGGCTACATCTGACTTTTTCTTTTTTACCCCATTTTTTTTTTTTTTGAAGAAGTTTTTGCTATAGGGCGCGTGCGCTCGCCAGACAGACAGAGACATAGAGATAAAAAGCTAGAAATCACCCCCCAAGGGGGATGGTCACGCCGCAATCCCTTCTCCTCCATTCTCCTTTCGGGATCTTGGGCACGCATGCACACGCGCCCGGCGTGAGTTTTAAGCCACCGGGTCCGGGACGCGAACCGCGGTCGACTACGTGGGAGTCCAGCGACATAGCCATTACGCTAACTGCTGGTTCCCCTTTTTTACCCCATTTTAAAAACTACAAGACTGGCTATAATTTAATGCCACTTATGTTTATCTATTGACTCTGGAGATGTGGGATTTTACTGCTTTTTATTTTTTTCTGTGTGGAATGTTTACTTTAAATATAGGTACCAGAAGAAATTACCGTTTTCCTAAATACTGTAGCTAAATATCAATATTGTTAGACTCTCATTCTTAAAAGGAGAGTGTTTTGGAAAGCCTGAATTAATAAATTCCCAGCCTTTTACACAGGTGACTGCTGTGCCAGTGTGATGTGGGGCAAGTAGCGGTGCGTCCGGGTAGCCCGCCATGTGCGTCCCTAGGAGGAGAGACGACACCCGCTAAGGTCCCAATGAAGCTAGTCCAGTAGTCGCCGTCCTCCCGCCTGGTGCTGACGCCCTCAGCAGAG
Source organism: Tupaia tana (assembly GCA_026018925.1). Lineage (NCBI taxonomy): Eukaryota > Metazoa > Chordata > Mammalia > Scandentia > Tupaiidae > Tupaia > Tupaia tana. The sequence goes on from JAKSZU010000024.1 coordinate 2,998,612, forward strand.
GGACACGGACATGCCTTAACAGCGAAACTAAAACCCCGTAAGTACTTGCACTAGCTTCGGGAGTCTGCCGTGAGCCTCGCCCCTCTTGCAAGTCGCAATGGCCGGGTACACGCGTGCTCCGACCCCGTCACCCACACCTGGGAGGACGCCCCGCCGCAGCCGCTCTCCCCAGGCCTCATTCCGGGCCCCAGAGGCTGGCTCCTCTCCCTGGCAGAACTGGCTCCTGGAGCTCGGCTGGGTCCTGGCAGCATCTGAGCTCGCCCGGACTCCAGTTGTCCCCGTGATCACCGGTCCCCCTGCAGGCCTGTCTCCTGCATGTCCAGGCGCCTTGGCTGCAGTCGTCCTGAGAAAGCTGTGCGGGATGCTCCCAGGCGCCAACCCGGGTCCGCCCACCATGGCCATGGCCGCGCCATGGCAGGCAGCTGGGCCGCCCGTGTCCTGCCCGCCGGGTGGCTGCGCCCTGACAGCGGGAGCCCGCGTTTCCGCCCCACTGTGTCGCCAGGACTGGCGGCTGGGTAGGAAGGCAGCCCGAAGTTTTCCCCGAGTTCAAGGACAGCCTCTCGAAAGGAAGCCCGCTGCTCTCCCTGACACTGACCAGGCTCTCCTCGAGTCCGGGTCGGAGCCGCACATCCCATGCCATGTTTGGCCCCAGGTGTTTCCTTCTCCTCGATTTGCCATGTCCAAATCCGAGAGAAGCCCCTGATTTCACACTCTTAAATCAACTTCGTGGGTGGAAAAAGTGTCAGCTTTCTTCCTGGAGGTAAATAAATAAATAAATAAGCCAGAGCCCTCCCCCTCCCCAAAGCCCTGGGGCAGCAAGGCCCAGGGTGGCCTCTGGGACTAGGGCCTTTTGACCTAAGGGTGGTGGTGACAGCGTCTCTTCCCCCTGCCTTTCCCTCTCCCTCACACTGGACAGTGGGGGGCTATGAGGCTCCTGCCACCGCCCCATCCGGTCGGCTGGCTCTCTGCCTCTCCCGCCACACCATCTTTCCTCTTGCTGTGGGCCACCACCTAGGGAGGCTAGAGCTCCAGGACTTCTTCCCCTCCTCCCTGCTCTGCCTCCCCCAGGTGGCCAGGCTTTCCTCACCCACCTAACTTCTTGGGGCACGTGTGCTCACCTGAGAGAGACAGAGAAAGGGAACACAGGAAGTCACCCCCACGAGGGATGGCCACACTGCAACGCCCCCTCCCCATTCTCCTCTGGGATTCGGAGCACACCCATGTGGCCACTTGCTCTGGACTCAGACTGTGGTGTGCTGTTCACACCAGCCCTCCTGCCCTCACTGAGACTGCAGTCAGCCGTACCCACCGGGCTCTCCTGGCCCTGACTCATGCCATCTTAACCCAGGACCACAGGGCAGCCATGGGTGTGATGCGGCTGAGGTGGGCGCTGCATCTCAGTCATGCCGACTCGTCAGAACAAGGCAGCAGTGGGCCACCCTCCCCAGTGGAGTGATGATAACAACATTCGGTGTCTTAGGTCTGTTTATTCTGAGATCACAGAGAGCAATAGGAACAGCTTTACCCAAAGGATTATTTTAAGAGGCAAAACTTCTTAAAAGTTAACTGCTTTACTGGGTATAGCTCTGCGTGTGCTGTTTAAAATAAAACAAAAGAAAACCACATACTTCTCTAGAATGGAGAACTTTGTGTGAAGAGCCAGTCGGGGGACCAGCAGTTAGCGTAATGGCTATGTCACTGAACTCCCATGTAGTTGACCACGGTTCGAGTCCCGGGCCAAGTGGCTTAAATTCACGTAGGGTACGTGTGAGTGTGTGCCCAAGATCCCGAAAGGAGAATGGAGGAGAAGGGATTGTGGTGTGGCCATGCCCCTGGGGGTTGATTTCTCGCTTTCTGTCTCTCTGTCTCTCTGTCTTTCTGGCAAGTGCGCACACCCTGTAGCAAAAACCTCTAAAAAAAAAAAAGCCAGTCAGGGAATAATGCACTTTGCCATGAGGTCTCCATCGCATCCACTCCACTCAGACCTGGGTGCTGAAGAGTGCTGGAGCAGGGAGGCTGCACATAGGGGGGCAGTGGTCTGCAGGCCGGCCCAGCCTGCAGGCCTGGAGCAGCCCCTCGTCCTGGTGCCCAGGGGACTCTGCACAGTGGGAAGAAGCTGGGTGGAGGCTCTTTGGCCTCGTTGGTGAGCTTTGCCCTGGCCAGACAGCCAAGCACACCAGGAACTGCTCTGGGTCCTCCTGTTTGGCATAACTGTTCCCTGGGCTGCAGAGCTCCTTGGTGTGGTCACCCCCCACTTGCATGGCCAGTCTGGGACCTGCTGCTACCTTTGCTGATGGAACATCCCTCCTGCCAATGGGGGTGGGCAGCAGGGAGAGGGAGCGCCCTGGCCTGGCATCCCAGCAGGGAGAGGGAGCGCCCTGGCCTGGCATCCCATCAGGGAGAGGAAGTGCCCTGGCCTGGCATCCCAGCAGAGAGAGGGAGCTTCCTGGCATCTCAGCAGGAAGATGGAGTGCCCTGGTATCCCAGCAGGGAGAAGGAGCACCCTGGCAGGGCATCCCAGCAGCTGCTCCTGCTCCTCCAGGACATGGGCCCATCTGGCCTGAGCTCTGGGCTCAGCTTTCCATGAGCTGCCTGCATCCTTGGCCCTTCCCATGTAGAGGACCCTGGGGCAGCACCTGAAGCCCTGTGGGCTTTTCCTGAGAGTGCAACTCCAGCCCTGCAAGTTTAGCAGCTGGCCCTGGGGTCTCCATGATCCCGTCTGGCTCAGGGACTTGTCATGGTCTCAAGCTCCAGGCTCAACACCCCTCCACAGCCTAAACTCCTCGGGCCAAGGCTGCTCAGTGCCCACCTGGGGCTCCAGAGAGCTCCAGTTTTAGCTGCTGCCAAGCACACCGGGAGGATGACACAGGCCACCTGGGGACCAGCCCAGCCCTGGGGAGGGAGGCTCAGAGTCCAGGGAAGGCCAGGAGCAGGCAGGCCCTAGTGGCCCTGTGGCTACCTGGCACTGCTCTAGGACAGCACCAACTGAGGTGGCTCAAGACTAGAGAGCGTGGGGAAGGATCCCTGAGTGCAAGGGTAGGAAGAGGAGCACGGCCCTAAGAGGTAGAGGGCTCCCTGATGTTGCCCCGCCCCACAGAGCTCCAGTTGTCCCACCTCAGTAGTGCTCTGGTGGGGCCCTCACCCCGCTGTGGTAATGCAGGCATGCTGTCTTCCTCCTGCCTCCAAGCTCCCCAGAATCAGGATCCGGATGGTTCTGCCTTCTCAAGGGGCTCAGGACAGAGTCTGGGCTATTTCTGCACCCTAGGGGGTCCCAGGGCAGGCCCGTAATTGAGGAGCATTCCCTTGAGGGAGGCTGGGAGACCAGCTGAGTGGGCAGAGTGGAGTCTGTGCCTTTCCTCTTATCCCACCTTCCCTGCTTTTGAGGATGCCTGAGCTCCATGTCTCCCTGGATGCCTGAGAAATTGCCCTTCCTGGGGACCAGCACTGTTGCCGCCACCCACCAGTGAACAGCGCACAGGGCGACAGACAAGTGCGGAGCTGGAACTGCTCAGGAACCACATTGCAGAAGGATATCAGACCATTTATTGCTGTCAGAAAAGTCATGGTATGTTTTTGCTTAAAAAAACAGAACTGTAATCCTTTTTAAAATAAATGCTACATTTTATTATTTATTTTAATTTGACCAGAGAGGGACAGAGTGAGAGAGTGAGAGAAAGAGAAAGTGAGAAAGCAAGCCACCAGGTCTGGGACTCGAACCATTGTCAGCCATGTGGGAGTTGAGTGCCCTTAACCACCATGCCACCTGCCAGCCCCAGCTGTAACTCTTTCTGTATCATCGAGACTCTATGGAACCAGTGAGAAGCAGAAAGGAAAATGATCAAGATCAGGGAACACACCCTCCAAACCCAATTCTGTGCCTCCATCACCCCTCCCCCCCATAAGGGACCTCGACCCACTTTCTGTGTCCATGAACCTGTCTTCTATGGACAGTTCACACAGACAGAATCCCGGGACAGTCAGGCCTGGCCTCTCTGACTAGCTGCTTCCAAGGTCACCCACGCTGTGCCAAGGCATCAGTACAGTGTCCTTGGTATCTGTGGGGAGAACATCCCATGTCCCCTCTGGATCTCAGGCTGGCCTTCAAGTCACCAGGGTCTGTTCCCTCCTGGCAGCCGCGCTGGAGGGGGACTGCAGATCCAGAGCAGAATGAAGAAAACCGCCCCAGTCTCCCTCTGTGGGTCCACCACTCCCAGGTGTGCCCACTGAGAGCTCCGAGGGGACAACCCAAGGGTACCAGATGCCCTCCTCCTGCACTGGGTCCAGAGATACCAGCCGAGGTAGCCTGGGCTGCCAGGTGTCCAGAAAGCCACAGTGCACCCTGGGCCTTCCGCATTCCACATCCCTGTCGCTGACACTGGTGTCACTGATGGCTCTGACCGGGGCCGCTTCTGCGTAGTCTCTGGCCAGGAAGGAGGGGGTTCTGCTCCCGTGCTCCAGGCAGGCCCGAGGTGGTAGGGCCTGCAGGATGACTGGGCAGGGCCCGTCGCTTGTTCACTGGCCATGGGCCTGCAGAGGTAGGGTACTGTCGCTGCTCTTCTAAGCTCTGGATCCCGGGACCAGCACACCCCATTGCTCTTCTGCCAGGACAGACCCAGGCTGCGTGTACAGGGGAAAGGGGTCCTCGCAAACACCTCCTAGTGTGAGAGGAGTGGAGGATACCTGATATATGGGTGGCCAGGGAGGGCGCCATGTCATCTGTGGTCCTTCATGGGGCAGAACTGTCCCGTTTTCCTAGTCCCTCTCTGTAGCTGTGAAATGTCTAGTGATAACAGAGGTGCATAGGCCACAGGGGTATCCACGTGCATGCCCCCCCAGGCCACCAGGTCCAGGACTTGAATTGTGTTTGGCCATATGGGAGTCTGGTGCCCTTAACCACCACGCCACCTGCCAGCCCCTCGTTATTAATATTAATATTTTAAATATTAATATTTAAACTATTTTAACAAGTGGCCACTCCCTATAAAAAGTCTAAAAAAAGGATTATGCTCAAAATTATAATATCAATGACACATTAGATGATTACGGTTTATATATAAGTGACATGATTACAGCCATAATAACAAGTATACGAACAAAAATTGATACTTTCACTTTATTAATATTTCATGTTTTGATGATCGTATTTTAAGAATTAATGTCCTGGTGATTATAAAGTACTTTATAAAGTACTTGAAGTCGTCAGAAGTACTGGAGTAGTTTGAAAGTGGGCTTATACTGTTCTAAGTGTACCTCGTGAACTGTCCAGAATGCCGATGAGATGGAAGGGAGTAAAGGGGAAAAGCTCACAAGACCAGGCCTGTTGGGAAGTGCTCTCCATCTCTCCGCCTCTCTCTCATGTTCATGAACCCTCTGACATAAAGAAAGAAAGAAAGAAAGAAAGAAAGAAAGAAAGAAAGAAAGAAAGAAAGAAAGAAAGAAAGAAAGAAAGAAAGAAGAGTTTGGGAAGAGAAACCACAATTAAGTGATAGGACCCTAACCCCTTGTCCTCAACCACGCTCTCACCCTCAGAAACGTCTCTTTCCTGTGTATATTGGCATTCTGAGAAATTAGTTTTTAGAGACAATATTTTTTCCCTGAATGAGAATGTGAAGGCACCGGTCAAGGCTAGCGTGTGTGCTGCACATGGGAGAAACTGGAGGCTCAGAGTGAACCAGAGACTCTCAGCATCAGCCTCAAAGAACAGCACAGGCAGGATAAGGACCCTCAGCTTCTGGCCAGACCACTTCCTCTCCCATCTGTGGTTAGACAACAAGGACTTTGGCAACACCTGAAGGTGGAAGCTTGCTTTGGGATCCTCTCAGGACTCACACTAATGCCCTGGACAAACTCACACTCAAGGCTAAAAAGGAAAAATCACTGGGCACTTGGACATGACCCTTTCCCTGGGGTGTGGCCAATCGGGCTGTGGCCACAGTCCCTGAGCAGCCTCTGCATCATAGCCACCACCGACATACAGGCCACTGAGCCTCTGCTCTTCTCGGCACAGTGTCCACTTCTGCAGCGCTCAAGGCAGTCAAGGGCACAGTGCTCCAGGCCACTGCTAAGCACATGCAAATAGCCCCTCAAGAGATGGGGGGGGGGGGCATCTGAAAAAATGTTTAGCCATGTGGATTAAAGACCAGCACTTTGTAAATGAACAGTCCTGATTTTGGGGAAACCTTGGAACCCAGTGATGTTTGGGGATTTGAGATGTTTCAAGAGTTCTGGTTTGGGGACCAGCAGTTAGTGTAATGGCTATGTCGCTGGATTCTCATGTAGTCGACTGCGGTTCAAGCCCCAGACCTGGTGGCTTAAACTCATGCTGGGCGCATGTGCATGTGTGCCCAAGATTTCAAGAGAAGAATGGAAGACAAAGGATTGTGGAGTGGCCATCCCCCCTGGGGAGTGATTTCTCGCTTTCTGTCTCTATGTCTGTCTCTGTCTTTCTGGCAAGTGCATGTGTTCTATAGCAAGAATCTGTCGAAGAGAAAAGAAAGAAAGAAAGAAAGAAAGAAAGAAAGAAAGAAAGAAAGAAAGAAAGAAAGAAAGAAAGAAAGAAAAGAAAAGAAAAGAAAAAATGAGTTTTGCTTTTCATCTATAAAACCCAAAGTTAACCTAAGTAAGTTTTCCATAATTCTAGCCCTTCATAAATACACTGGAAAATGGGATATTTCAAACTTTTTCATGGGGAAAAACACAGAGAATCTTGAATGAGTTTGTGTCTTCACAAATAAATACAGAAAGGTTTTTCTTTCTTTTTTTATTTGAGAAGATTTTTTTGGCTATATGGCACGTGTGCTCACCAGAAAGACAGAGACAGAGAAACGGAAAGTGAGAAATCACCCCCCTGGGGGATGGGCACACTGCAATCCCTTCTCCATTCTCCTCTAGGGATCTTGGGCACGCACGCACACATGTCTGGCATAAGTTTAAGACACCGGGTCTGGGACTCGAACCACGGTTGACTTACATGGGACATATAGCCATTACGCCAACTACTGGTTTCATAAAGGTTTTTTTAAAATGCAGTTCTTCTAAAGTTCAGGAGGGTGGGTAAAACTGTTCCATACTGAAAACCAGCCGTGGAAGGTGAGGGAAGGGAACTTGGGCAGCTCTCTCACCTGAAGCAGAGATTTACCTGACCCTGAGGCCATTCAGCATCCTCATTAAACAGCTGGTCCTGGCCTTGCAGCCAGGGCACTGCAGGTCAAGGCAGTGCAGAGCATTTAGCTTACGTTTGTTCCTCAGCTTGAAAAGCCTTTCTAGCACTGAATACGTCCATCCACACTTCTCTCTCGGAATCTGCCAGCCTGATCTTAGTGCTGACTCTGCATCTCCATGACTGATACACGTAAGCACATCTGTGTCTGTCGGAGGTGCAATCCCAGCGCTGACTGCATCCCGGTGACTGTGACACACGTAAGCATATCTTTGTCTGTGTCTGTGTCTGTGTCTGTTGGAGGTGCAGGGGGTGGTGGAGGGAGAGGAGCAGACAAGGATGAAGAAAAAAATCACCTGCTCTATAGGAGCCGCTGGGAAACCTGGCCTCTTCCTGACCCAGTTCTTTCAGAATAGGCCAGGCCACTGTTGGGATGACCCAGTGACCCAGGGTCTCCAGTCGCCCTGTGCAGGGAAAGGCGACCTAGCCCGCCCGGCTGCACCCTCCCCAGAAAGACATTCCCGCCATTGGGGAGCACCAGTTCCTGGGACACATCAATTGGCTGGATGTTCCTAGGATTCCCCATGGGGCGCTTGATCTTTCTTCCTACCCCCCTCTCTTTTTTCTCTCTCTCTCCCTGGTGAGCACACACCTTCCGGCAACTGAAAAAATTAGCACGTTTTGAGAGCATAGCATCTCAATCTCATTCCTCCCACCGAATTATCATTAATGTTGATATTTCATCTCATATCATTTAATCCTACTAATAAAAATAATGATATTAAAGGGCCAGCCAGTAGCATGGAGGTTAAGGCAACTGGATCTCACACGGTGAACCTCGTGGTGTGAGTCTGGATCTGGTGGCTGGAGAAGCAGGCTGAGCACATGTGTGTATGCGCCCCACTCTGAGAGAGCAGAGGAGGGCTGTGGCAGGGACATCCGGCCCGAGGGTGCTGCCTACTCTCTGGCAAGCGCATGTCCCTGTACCAAACATTTTTTTAAATGATGATTTTCAAAATTAAAACTATATTAAAATATTTTCTCACAGATTTGTTTATTTCTTTCAAGCTATCTATTATATTTATTGTATATATACCAATTATATAATTATATATCTTATAATATAGACAATATTTTATACTTGTACTATCTGCATTTATAATACAAACCACATATAAATATACTAGAAATTTACTGTTCAAACTCTATCTAGAAATGTTACCAAGATGAGGAATTTGGAGATCAGTGGGCCTGCAGCCTGGAGTAGCCTCCTCACCCTGCCCTCCCCTCTTCAGCCTCTGGATACAGGGTGACCTCGTCTTCCTCACAAAGCCTCCCTGAGGTGAGAGCAGTCACACACGGGGACACCCAGCCAAATGGGGTGTCGGGACAACGTGGGGCAGTGTCCCATAGCAGGAGAGAGACGGAGTGAGGCTCCCCAATGTCCAGAGCACAGGCTGTGTGGCAGCAATGTGGCCATAGAGGGGTGAGGGAGGCACCACTTTGGCCCTCAGCCTCCTACCCTGCACCCTGTGCTTGCACATCTGCCTGGGCAGGAGCCCCTCCCCACACTGTGGATGGAGGATCACTCATTCATCCGCTCACTCACTGATGCACCATGTATGTGATTCCTGCTGTTGGGCCCAACAATGATGGTGGGTCCTCGGAGCCCAAGGTCAGATGTCACCTCCCCCAGGGAGCCCTACTTGATCCCCACCTCTCTCTCATTCCCTATGGCCTCAACCAGAACCCTGTCACCATGGCCACACCATGATGGCCTCTCCAGCTTCTGATGTCTGTGAGGATGGCAGGACAGACACAGATTGTGATTTATAAAAATGTGACCGTGAATGATGGAAAGGCTCACATGGAAGCCACCTCTCTGTGGGTCAGGGTCACCCAGCTCACATTCTAGTCCCTCCTTCCCAATTTTTAGACCTGGGTCCTTGAAGTCCTTTACCAGGAGCCTGAGGGAACCCCTGTCACCCGTGTCGTCTGGACCATCAGCGGTCTGTATGATTTTTACTTCTGATTTTGGATTATTTAAAAACTGTGAAGACGTTTTCTGAGAGTCCTTGTTAGTGCTGAGAGGCTGAGTCATGTCTGGAAGGGCAGGGACCCACTGTGGTGTCTGAGCCAGGTCAGGACAGTGTGGAAGGCCCGGATGCTGAGGAGGAGACTGTGCAGGGCTTGGCTGAGCCCGCAGGGGAGGAGACAGAGAAGCAGGCAGAGCCCCCTCCTGCCCCAGGACACACACACCCTCTTCATGGTGACCTCACATCATTGCAGTTACCAGGACATAACCTGCCTCCTTGGCTGATGGCCTGTGCTCTGGGGATGGCCTAGGGGCTGGCAGGCCTCAGTTCCATGGCCTCTGCATGACCTAGGAGAAGTCGCTCGTGCCTTTGAAATGCCAGTGTCTGAGGCCGGCTTGGAAATGGCCCCTGCACAGAGATGCCATGCTTGGAGCTGCCCCTCTGGGGGGCACTAGGCCTGGAGCCTGGCACAAGATGTCGTGATGTGCTGCCGCTGTCGCTGTCCTCTTTCAGCTGGACCTGCAATCCCACCTAGCGCAGCTGTGACAGAGGAAAGTCAGGGAGGTGCAATCCATGCTGGGGTGGAAAAGGCCAGGGTCCCAAGGCTGCGGATGGCTGGGCTGTGAAGATGAGCCGATTGGCAGCGCAGCTCAGCTACCAGGGTATCCAGCTTCACTCCCTCTCCTATAGCCAGAGTGCCCTGGGGAGCCTGATGACACTGGGATGAGCTAAGCAGGGGGGCCTGGTGGTCCTGGGATGGGATTCCACCTGGATTCTACCTCTCTTCCCTCCTCTTCCAGCCAACCTAGTCTCCCTCCAGACACCTCCTGCCCCTCCTTCCTACCCACCCTCCCACCTCTCTCTCCAAGTTACCCACTATGGCCATATCCCCAAACATACCCCAGATCGACAGCCCTTCCCAGCCCTAAATCTCACAGCCTCCCCCAGACCCAAGGCCGATGGGCAAAGGATGGGGGATAGAGTCCTCAGGGCTCCCTACGTTCTTGTCCTCTTCCTACACTTGGGAAGGTCTCTAGGTGGCCAACATTGTCCAAGCATGGGGCAGCCAGCCCAGCCTATGCCGGCCAAGGCATTACTGGTGACACTCTGTTTGCTTTGCAAATAAAAAATGTTTCCTTTGCCAGGCAGGGATGAGCCTAAGGGACTATCATGATTTCTACCTGCAGCTGTCTGATAACTCTGTGTGCACCCTAGTCCTGAGCAGACTAGAACCCCCAGGCCTCAGGCCCCACTGGCTCCACCATCACCCCTGCCCTGAGCTAGGTAGGCACACTCAGAGTGTCGTGCAGACAGAGGGCAGGAAGGAAGGAAGAAAGAGGACATGGGAATGAGAGAGGAGGGAGGGAGAGGAGAAAATGAGGGAAGACGAAAAGACGGGAGGGAAGAAGGAAGGAGGAGAGACAGTAAAACCCAGACATATTTCTGTGCTGTCTGTCCTCTGGCACTGGGGACAGGAACTATCAGTGAACTCCCCTAAAGAGAACATCCTTGTGTGCCCAGGGGCCCTGGAGTAACTTCCAGCTGCATGGCCCTGCCTCCTTCCCCGGCCTCCCAAAGCATGACCACCCGCCATGTAGGAGCTGCCTTCTTCCCCGAGCCTTCCCTTCCCTGCCCTCAGGAGCTATCCTGTTTTTATATCACAGATGGGGTTACAGGGAACTGGGGCGAAGTGGGCCCTCTGGGCTGTGCTGAGGGCTGGGGGATTCCGAGGGGGCTGGGTAGCTCTGAGCACTCACTCTCTCCCCAAGCAGGCCCTGTGGGGTGGATCTCAGGAGCCCAGCCGGGAGGGGTAAGTTTGGAATTTCTAGGACAAGTGAGCCCCCAAAAATCACCAGGACCTCAGGGAGACAGAGGCCTCATCCTCCACCTGGCAGAAGTTAGTACCCAGGTAACTCGTGACTATTGCTACCGCTGCTGCCACCACCCTGCAACTAGAGTTAGGGTACAGGAGAGGGTCCCAGGGAGAGCAGCAGGGCTGGCCTGGGGAGCTCTGGGTGGACGGCAGCCACTGGGTGGGAGGGCCAGGCTGAGGCTGGGTGGGCAGTTAGTACCTAATGCCAGCATGTGGTGGGCTTGGCACTGTCAGACGTCAGTGTGGTGGTAGGTATGTTCCCACATGTAGAAAGGACATGGAAATAGGTCGTCCCTCCCTTACTGCTGCACCCGCATGGTTCATGACTTGGGGCAGAGCCTTCTAATCCACCCGCACCTCCTGAGAATTCAGATCCACCTCCATGACTACAGAGTATTGGGTGCCAGGGAGGATGGGAAAACTGCTTACAGGGTCAAAACAGGAAATTAGAGCAGAAATCATGTGCCTATGGGTGGGTGTCCTCTTGCTGGGACAGATACAAATTTCTGATGAACACGATTAAGAGTCCATTGCCCTCCCATGAAGAGCAAGACTCTGAACAGAGGAAGAGCAACGAGGAGTCTGCACAGAGCCAGGCCCAGACAGAAGAAAGCCTGAAGAAGTTAGAAACCGTCCTCCCGGCACATTGCCACAGGTGCAGCATGTCACCTTCTCTCCCCGCAGGGAGTGCAGCGCCCAGGACAAGTCAGAGATGCACCCCAACCAGCAGCAGGAGGTGGGCATTCAGGCACAGGGGCCCAGCTCGGCCCCAGCTGGGACTGGACTGGTGTAGCTGGTGGGGCAGACACCTGAGAGTCACTTACACAGTAGGTCCTTTGCTGTTCATAACAAGGCTGTTGGTGCTAGCAAAAAGTCTGATGACTTTTAAAGGAAACAAGCCCATAGGAACTTCCAGTGACGGTGTCCTGGCAAGTGTGGGTGCCTCAGCTGTGTGGTGTACACATCTATTGCTGTACTCAGTCTTTAGAAGTTAGTTTCGGGAACCAGCAGTTAGCGTAATGGCTATGTCGCTGGACTCCCACGTAGTCGACCGTGGTTCGCGTCTCGGACCCGGTGGCTTACAACTCACGCCGGGCGCGTGTGCGTGCGTGCCCAAGATCCCGAGAGGAGAATGGAGGAGAAGGGATTGCGGCGTGACCATCCCCCCTGGGGGGTGATTTCTCGCTTTCTGTCTCTATGTCTCTCTCTGTCTGTCTGGCGAGCGCACGCGCCCTATAGCGAAAAACCTCTCAAAAAAAAAAAAAAAAAAAAAAAGAAGAAGTTAGTTTCAAAGCAAGCACAGCTAGAATTTAAAAGTTTTCAGAGACTGTTAAGCAAGTCCAATTCTTTGGGTTATTCGTCAAATTTTCTCCATAATAAAATACTTGTTCTTCATATACTTTATGGTTTTGTGTCAAATTTAAGATTCGAAAAAGTCATGTGGTCACTGGGCATAGTTATGAAAAGTTGTAGGCCTACAGCAGCTGGGAATCTACCAAGAACCCTGTGATAGCTCTGCATTTTGTTTTTCTTTATGTGAGCAATGTAAGATATTCTCAAAATAACTTTGCTTTTACTGCTCCACATCAATTACCAGAGGCTAAAAATCGGCTGTTGTTTCCTGGCATTCTCAAACTCATTCCTTAGAACAAGTTTTCTGTATTTAATTTGTGTAATACATAGATTTTAAGTGGTGCTTTGCAAAGATTCCCTGGGGGGGCCAGCAGTTGGCATACTGGTTAAGGTGTTGGACTCCCACACGGCTAATCACAGTGGAGTGTGAGACCTGGTGGTTTTCTTTCTCAAAATCTTTTTCTCTCTGGGGACCAGCAGTTCGTGTAATGGCTGTGTCCCTGGACTCCCATGTAGCCAACCATGGTCATGCCAGGAGCATGTGTGTGTGTGCCCAAGATCCCGAGAGGAGAATGGAGGAGAAGGGATTGCGGCATGGCCATCCCCCCTGGAGGGTGATTTCTTGTTTTCTATCTCTCTGTCTCTCTCTGTCTTTCCGGCAAGCGCACGCGCCCTATAGCAAAAACTTCTCCAAAAAAAAAAAAAAAACTTTTTCTCTCTGAAGAGCACACATGCCATATAGCAAATTAAATAATAATAATAATGAAGTAAAACAAATAAAATATTTTTTTAAGAAGCCCTAGGGGCCAGCAGATAGTGTAGTAATCTAGACACTGGACTCCCACATTCCCAACCATACTTCAAATCGCTAACCAGGTGGCTTGTAAAATCATGCTGAGTGTGTGTGCATGCATGCCCAAGGTTCCAGGAGGAGGATGGAGGGGAAGGAATGGCCAATCATTGTGGGAGGTGATTTGTCACTTTGTCACTGTTTCTATGTCTCTCTCTCTCTGTGTGTGTCTCTCTGGCAGGCACTATGGCAAAAATCTAAAAAAAAAAAAAGTCCTAAAATAATAAATAAATAAACACTTAATGTTAAAATTAACATACTTATTTCAGTGCTGGGTCTTATTTAGGTAAGTTTATGATATGCCACAATGAGTATAGCTCTCCTGGAAATCCTCATTTCAAATAAAAGTGTTTAGAAAGCCTCCTCTCCCACCAGCATCGGTTTTCAATGCTTTAACATACAGTTTCTAACCTTCCAACCTTGTACTCCTCCTTCATACTCAGGATAAGTCACCAAGCGCATCCCCTCCAGTCTACGAGGGGAAAAGGAGCTCTGTTCTGTCCCCTTCCTGTCCCTGTCCCCAGAGCCTTCTCCGAGCACGTGCCTGGCTCCCCCAGGCAGCTCCTCTGCCGCAGTCCTACTCTCGGCCTCCTGGCACCAAGGAAAGCCCTTTCTGCCTGCTGGAAAGGAGCACATGTAAACACCAGCCTTGGGAGTCAGAAAGTGAGAAAGGACCACATCTTGCTGTCCCCTCCAAGCTGCTCTGTGCACACACTCCTGTGCCCAGGAGTGACAGACCCAAGGCACTCACACTTGGCCTACCCTCCTCCCTCCCCAGGTCCCAGGGACTCCTGGGACTTTGCGATGACACACAGTCCTTTCAAACATACAGAGGGACCATTACTTCTTCCATGAGAGAACTGTACATTTTTTTATGTTTTGTTTTCCTTTTCTTTCTTTTATCCCTTTTTCCCCACAAACATTTACTTAACATATCAAAAAAATTTTTGCTCATACTCCATAGTTCTTTCAAAATTTCAAAATACTGAAATTTAAAGATGATGCTCAAAATTTTTTTCATAATTTTGTGTAATTTCTTTGTGACTCTGTAGCAACAGAGACAGTATGATATTAAATATTTTTGAGAAGATATTTACATGTCACCTACTCAAAATTTTTTTCCCCCTTTTTTTTTTTTTGGAGAGGTTTTTGCCATAGGGCGCATGTGCTCGCCAGACAGACAGAGAGGGACATGGAGACAGAAAGCGAGAAATCACCCCCCAGGGGAGTGGTTACGCCGCAATCCCTTCTCCTCCATTCTCCTCTCAGGATCTTGGGCACGTACACACACGCGCCCAGCGTGAATTTTAAGCCACCAGGTCCAGGACGCGAACCGCGGTCGACTACATGGGAGTCCAGTGACATAGACATTACACTAACTGCTGGTTCCCCCTACTCAAATTGTTGAAAAGCAAATGCCCAGCACACAAGTTCCACATAAATCTTCTCAGTTCAGCCCTACCTATCAAGTATTTTGTGATATACCATCTGCTAGCAAAGATCAGTCTCTTTTTCTTCCATCAAAGTCTTTCTCAAGGTAATTCTCTGGTGTGGTTGCTCTTTTGCAATCTCTACTGATTACAATGCTGGGCTGGAAAAGTCCAGGTTATATTATGTCATAAATTCCTTCACATATCTTCTCTAATCCTCTCTGTCAGGCAGAACTATTTATGGTGCCAGGCCATCTTTCTAAGAGCTTCTGTTGGCTTGCCTGAGACCCACCTTAGTTCCATAGTTTCCTGATTAATCTTCAGATATGGCATTCCAGCCAAAGCTCTGTCTAATAATAAGTATTTCCAATTTCTGTTTCAATGCAACAAGCATTATTGAACTTATACAAAACACCCTTCTGCCACAAAATAAGAATACCTCCCGAACATTTTCCAATTCCAGAAGGGTCAGGAAGGAAGAAAAGTTTGTTCCCATTTAAAGAAACAAATAAGAAAAATATTTTAACAAATTGCTGAACCTATCAACAACTCAGAAAAAAGTAAAATGCTAAAATTGGGAAAACAAAGCATAGTTTAGAAAAATCAGAAATGTTTTACTCAAAAGTCTTAACATTCTATTTCGCCAGTTCAGTCTTACATTGTTCAAACTCTCTTCTGTTGAATATGCAGTGTTACTGTGGTCCGATCTTTCTGTTTAGATCCTAGAAGGTAACATTTAGTGTTATTATTGATATTTCTTGTCCCTAGCATTAGGTTGATCATGTTATTGCTTGTCTTTTGTTCTCTTCTTTCTTTCTTTTTCTTTTTTTTTTTGAGAGTTGTTTTTTTTTGTTTTTGTTTTTGTTTTTTTTTGGGTTTTTTTTTTTGGTTTTTTTTTTTTTTTGCTATGGGGCATGTGCTCTCGCCAGACAGACAGAGAGAGACAGAGAAACAGAAAGTGAAAAATCACCCCCCAGGGGAGATGGCCACGCCGCAATCCCTTCTCCATTCTCCTCTCGGGATCTTGGGCATGCATGCACACATGCCCGGCATGAGTTTTAAGCCACCGGGTCCGGGATGCGAACTGCTGTCGACTACATGGGAGTCCAGCGACATAGCTGTTATGCTAACTGCTGGTCCCTGTTCTCTTATTTTTTTTATGTGTCTTTAATTTTCCTGGTTGAGCACTCCTTTCAGAACTCCTTGAATAGTGAGTCTGTTATTGACAAATTCTTTCAGGTCTTGTTCATCTGAGAATGTTTTTTCTCTTTTCTTTCCATATGAAACATAATCTTGCCCGGTATAGTACTCTTGTTTGAAACTGTTTTCCACTTAACACTTTGAATATATTTTCCCATTCTTTCCTTGCTTAGATTGTTTCCAATGAGAGGTCAGAGGTTAGTCTGATGAGATAACCTTTATAATAACCTGACATCTCTCTCTTGTCAATTTTAGTATCTTGTCTTTGTCTGTAGATTTGACCAGTTTTGCTATGATGTGCATTAGTGAATATCTTCTTGAGTTGATTCTATTAGGAATCCTTTGTACTTCTTGGGCCTGAATATTTGAATGCTTCTCTAGATTTGGAAAGTTTTCTACCAAGATTTCATGGAATAGATTATCCATGCCCTTATTTCCTCACCTTCTGGGATATTGACTATCTGGATGGTTGGGTACTTAATGCTGTCTAGTATTTCTCATATAGTACTCTCATTTTGGGGGGTTATTTTCTCAGATTTTTTTTGTTGTTTTTTCTATATCAGAGGTTTGGCCTTCCAAATCCAAGATTTTATTTTCTGCATGGATTACTCTGCTTTTAATACTTTCGAGGGAGGTTTTGATTTCCTGAATGGCAGCCTTCATCTCTCATAGCTCCATTTGATTCTGTTTTATGGTTTGTATTTCCTCTTTCAGATCATGGAAGAACTTCATCTCCTCCTAGAACTCATTGTCTCTTTGTTCCTGCATCTTCTGGAGTTCATTATCTTTCAATTCTTGCATTTCATTTAGTTTTGTCACTACAAATATTCTGAATTCTCTATCAGACATTTGCATGAGTCCTACTGTATTGTCTGTGATTGATGAGGGATTGTTCTTTTCTCTTAGGGGTGAGATATTTTCTTGGTTTCTCATGTTTCTTGTAGCCTCTGTGGTTGTTTTTGGTTATTCTGTGACAAAATCTTTCCTCTACTTGTCTGAATATTTCAGGAACCTAAAAGATGGTGTTTAGAGCAGGTTCTCTGAACAGGCCAGGACACACCTCAGCTTTAAAATTGCTTCTTGTCTGAATATTAAGTTTCCTTGGACATTTTTCAGGTCTTCTCTGCTAAGGAAGGCTGCTAAGAAAGCGAACAGGTGGCTCACATCCTCCCTTGCTGGCAGTGATGGTGCTGGACTAGGAGGGATAAGGGGAACTTTTTGGAGATAGGGGCAGGACAGGACACCCTGCCCAGAATCCTGGAGCTGCACAGGAGATTCCTGGGCTCTCAGCAGACTAGAAAATTCTGCAGTGGCTGGGGTCATGGACAAATTACAGACATTCAGAGGACAGGTTTTACAATGTGGTGCATCCATTCCGTGCACTGCTATCATTTGTGTTTTCTGTTTATTTTTGTTCCTTAAATAAGGCAGCCTCATATGTACTGATGTGGGGAGATGTCCACACCTAATGGTTAGATGAAAGCAATAAGCCATAGAAAATTGCAGTAGTGTGAAAATAGAGAATATATACATTTATCTTTTAAAAAATATATACAGAAAGGCACGTTAATTTGAATATTTACAGTCCTTTTTTTCCCTGTATTTCAATATTAACTATGTAGGTACCACATTACATTGTTAGAGGTCGGCATGTTGATCTATTAGGGAACAACAGAAGCGCCATGCTTCTAGAACACGAGGCATCTATGGACTGAGAGGGTCAGCAAATGCATGCTCAGGGCCTTCCTGCTTGCAAACAACAGGAGGCCATGAGACAGGTGTGTGATCTGACAGAGGTAGTTTTCCAAATTCCACGGTGTTCTGTCCAGCCTCTGGTGTCATTTAGCCTTATCCCCCTAATAGATACCAAAACCAACATGTTCTGGAAATGCCTTGATATTTCTGATTCTCTGAAAGACAACTTTCCTTCCTCCCTTGCCATAATAAATACGTGGGCCAGAGAGGCTTAGTAGGTGCATCCCTGGGATGGCCTCTCCCTTCCGCTCTTGACTCAGATCTGTGTCTTGAGTATTTTTTCCATGAGTGCTTCAGGTGACTCTGCCAGTCAGTAGAGTTGTAAGTGGTGACCTCGACGTGATACCGTGGGGTCCAAATGCCCAGAGGAGATAATCAGCTGATCCACTGGGGGACTCAGACCTGGTAAAGGACAGTCCCTATTCGATCGTGGAGGAAGAAACCAACCTTTGTAGCATAAGGGGGATTAATAACGTGGGGCAGGAGTTGACAGGGCCTCACAAGGTCTATTTAAAAGCCATCCAGTACCTTCACACAGCTGCCCAATGTTCCAGAAACCGAAGCCTCACATCGCCTGTCACCGTCCATTCCCCAGCACTGTCCTTGGTTTCCTGATGAGGTGAAGCCTCACGTCACCTATCATTGTCCATTCACCATGGCTGCCCTTAATTTCCTGATGACGTGAAGCCTCATGGTGCCTGTCACTGTCTGCTTGCCAGCACTGTCCTTGGTTTCCTGAGGAGGGAACTTTAGATTCTGAGGCTTGGTAACAAGCTGGACAGTCCTACAAAGAAAGCAGGACCAGGGACAGCCTGGAGCCATCTCTGGCTTCTATCCCGGTGCTGTGTGAGAGCAGCCCTGGTGCCTTTGCACACACCTGATGGTTCCTGTCCCAGAAGGAATCGCTATCAGATAACATAGCCACTTCCATCGAGTTTGATACAGGAGAGACAAAGAAGGGCCTACTTTCCCTCCTGAATGGGAAAATCTGGGACACATCTTCCCTCACCGGGAATGTGTAGTCCTCAAACTGCTAAAAGCAGATGCTCATTTTCCTTTGTAACACGCTTGGCTCCAATAGGACTTGAAAATGAGGGAAAACTGGTCTAAAAATGGCCAATAAATACAACTTTAAAAATTCTAGGGCACTGCATGACAAACTGTTTTTCTAACTATATCATAATGTATTATTTTAAACTTTCCAACCTTTAAAGTAATTACAAAAATCTGTGGTCATTGTTAACTCATTCGCGACCTACAATTATAGGGTGTATTTATACAAATATAAAACATTCTCAGCTCCACAGGATCTGCTTGTTATGACTAGGCAAATTTTCTTTTTTTAGAGAGATTTTTGCTATAGGATGTGTGTGCTCATGGGAGAGATGTAGAGACAGAAAGTGAGAAGTCACCCCCCAGGGGACATGGACATTCTGGGTCCTTTATTCTCCTCTCAGGATTTTGGACACGCATGCAAAGCCACCAGGTCTGGGACTCAAACAATTGTCGACTACCTGGAAGTCCAACGACATAACCATTACACCATCTGCTGGTCCCAAAATTTTCTAACAAAATCTTAGATTAAAAAATAAGGATTAAAAATAAGGATTAAAGAATAATGTAAGGATTAATCTCTCAAACTTTAAAAAAGGAGACAAAATTTTTCAAAAAAATATGAGATCTGTTGTCTGTGTGACTACCTGGTAAAGGCCTTGTTTTGTTTTGTTTTGTTTTGTTTTTTAAATAAATCAAAGAGGTTTTAAAAGAGTTCTCATACAAATTAATGTAAGTGCTTTACAAGTTCCTGGTGACTTAAAATCCTTTTTTTTTTCTTTTTTTTTTTTTTGGAGAGGTTTTTGCTATAGGGCACGTGTGTTCGCCAGAAAGACAGAGAGAGACAGAGAGACAGAAAGCGAGAAATCACCCCCCAAGGGGGATGGCCTTGCTGCAATCCCTTCTCCTCCATTCTCCTCTTGGGATCTTGGGCACGCATGCACACGAGCCCAGTGTGAGTTTAAGCCGCCGGGCCCGGGACTCGAATTGCGGTCGACTACATGGGAGTCCAGCGACATAGCCATTATGCTAACTGCTGGTCCCGTTGACTTAAAATCTTTAACAAATAAGCTGATCTCAAATATGGTAAAGAAACTATTTCCCGTTAAGTCAAATATTTAAGCCTTCCACTTTTTTTTTTTTTCTATAGGGCGTGTGCGCTCACCAGACAGACAGAGACAGAGAGACAGAAAGAGTGAGAAATCACTCCCCGGGGGGATGGCCACACCGCAATCCCTTCTCCTCTCAGGATCTTTTTTTCTTTTTTTGAGAGGTTTTTTGCTATAGGGCCCGTGCGCTCGCCAGACAGACAGAGAGAGACAGAGAGACAGAAAGCGAGAAATCACCCCCTAGGGGGGATGGCCACGCCGCAATCCCTTCTCCTCCATTCTCCTTTCGGGATCTTGGTCACGCACGCACACGCGCCCAGCGTGAGTTTTATGTCACCAGGTCCGGGACATGAACCACAGTTGACTACGTGAGAGTCCAGTGACATAGCCATTATGCTACCTGCTGGTCCCAAGCCTCCCACTGTTTTTGACAAGGTCTCCCTCCCAAAAATCAAATTCTAAATGAAGCTATTTGGCCTCAAAATAACTTTTGGATGTTTACAGAGGGCCCCTGAAACATCCAAAAGAGAAATGTTAAAACCCAGTCAGGCTTATTTTAATATGTTAAGTAATATGGGGAACATTGTCAAATTAGGTAATTTTAATTTTCTTTATATTATGTTTGAGTTATATGTCTGAATATGTTATGTGTATATTTATGTGTATATATGTAAGTCTGTATTTATATATGTATTGCTTTCCAAAATAATTTGAGATGCCCAGGAATCTATAGCATAGTATTTACCAGACATGTTAAACTAGTGTATGTCATAGATTTATCCAAATGTGTCAATTGTGAAATCTTGTCAAATCTTTAACTGGTTGGTTCAAGTGTTATTGTCCATAGTTAATTGCCTTTTAAAAGCTTTTTGCAAATTCTTATAATCCTAGTGTTATGTCTTTAAGAAAATTCATGAAGAGGATGGAAAAAGAATGTACTCTTAAAAGTATGTGTTTCTGGGACCAGCAGTTAGCGTAATGGCTATGTCGCTGGACTCTCACGTAGTTGACCGCGGTTCGTGTCCCGGACCCGGTGGCTTAAACTCACGCCGGGCACGTGTGCATGCGTGCCCAGGATCCTGAGAGAAGAATGGAGGAGAAGGGATTGTGGCATGGCCATCCCTCCTGGGGGGTGATTTCTCACTTTCTATCTCTCTGTCTCTGTCTGTCTGGTGAGCGCACGCGCCCTATAGCAAAAACCTCTTAAAAAAAGAAAAAGGATGTGTTTCTAATAATTTAATCATTAAATTGGGTAAAAATGTTCAGTTTCTATGAAAAGATTAATTGATTTTCTAAATTGCTAAATCAGGCATTAGGCAAAAAATATAAATTTTAAAATCAGAAATTAATTTCTAAAAATAAACTTATAAAAAAAGAAAAATTGAGGATAACAATCTTTAAAATATGAAAGTAAGGAAAAATATATTTCTGTTTAAAAAAAGGTTAAAAAGAATATTTTGGTATAGAAAGAATTTTGTATAGTACAGTTTTTATTTTAAGGTAAAATCACTAGATTATCTCAGAATAGAAGAGAGGAAGAGCCAAAAACTAAAAGTTCTAAAACATGCTTTTGAAAGTTCGAGTTATGTTAAAAGAACCTAAGAAAGAGTTCAAAGATTAATAAAATTAAAGTTTTTATTGATTACTGTTTTAAAGCTAATGGTTCTGATATAATGCCATCCGTCACAAGTCAGCCCCTAAAAAACTCCAGTTGAAAAGTTCTTGGCAATATCTTGGGTGTACAGTTTGAGCACATAGTATTGGGCCTCAAAAATGGACAGTAAATAGTCCAACATAGAATATAAACTGGGTTTGTCCCATTTTAGTACGAACTGCAAGTCACTTACTAAGTCTATTCACTACTTTAAAGGGAGATACTGACCCAGCTTCTCCAACTTTCCCCTCTAGCACAAGAACTCCAACTTGTAGAACAAGCTTTAGAGATTGTCAATTACATCAAGTCTCATTAAAATATCCAGTTGACCTTATTACCTACAATACTCCCCATAGCCCTACCTGTCTTCTAGATCAATTTACCCTACAGTTGTATTTTTTAGGATGGGTATTTCTTGGTTCCACTCACCCATAAAACCTTTACCTTCACTGCAGATCTTATTGCCACCATTACTATCAAAGGCTGTCAATGTTGTATTCAATTATTTGGTTTGATCTTCACCGTATCTATTTACCTCTTACACAAGATTTTCAAGCTTTACTACAACAGAGCTCACAACAGAGCAATCTGCTTTAGCAGATTTTATTAACCCTGTCTTCTTTCATCATCCTTCTTCTAAAATCCTTAACTTTCTTATTCAAATTCCTGTTTCAGTCCTTACAAAATGTTTAAAATACCCATTCCCCATACGTTAACCATCTTTACAGATGACTCAGTTAAAATAAAAAAAACTGCTATTTCTTTGAAAAATAAGGACAAATGGCATTCTTTCACTAAAACAGGTTTTTCTACTAAGAGCATTCCTTTGGCCTTACAGTAGTTCCCTTCACAGCCTTGTAACATTATCTCTGACTCACATTGAACATGCTTACATAAAGGCATTCCTGATAAAACATCATTACGACACTTTCTAACCTTAAAATCTCTTTTGGATAATCATAAACTCCCCATGTCTGTAATGCACATTTGCTCACACTAGACCTGCCTGGCCCACTAACCTTAGGCAATCACCAGATCAAGCCTACTGCCTTCTCTCTTGCCTTCAATCAGGCACAGCAATCTCACTGTCTCCACCTCCAAGATGCTTGAGCTCTTTGTAAAGCTTTCCATGTTGCTGTTAGTCAAGCCCAAGAAACTGTTCCTGCATGTTCCTCTTGCCAGATCACTTCAGGCCCTTCTTTAGGTCATGGAGTTAATCCCAGAGGACTTCACTATAATCATGTTTAACAAATTGATATTACCCATGAACCCTCCTTCAGTAAATTTAAATTTATTCATATAACTATTGACACTGATTCTAAATTCATTCATGCTACCCCTTCGTCAGGAGAAAAACCCATCATGCTATCTCTCATCTGCTGGAACATATTGCCATCATGTCCCTGAACAATTAAAAGGAGACCATGGCCCTTGCTCTACCAGCCTAAGGTCTTCATATACTCCAAGAACTTCATGTACAACCTGTTCCAGAATTGCTCATAATCCTACTGGCCAAGCACATAGAGAGCACACTCACTGTACTCTTAAAGCATATCTAAAAAAAAAAAAAAAAAAGGGAGGGGTGTATCTCTACCCTAGGAGAGAGACTTATATATTATTTATATACTAGTAATTTTTTAGTCTTAGTGAACACAATGCTAAAGTCTGTCAAAGACATTGGCAATTATTCCAATATTGACCTGGACTCCCCCAATTGCATGTTAATAGCTGAGGCTGGGAACCAACTCACAATGGGAAGGACCTTTCCCCTAGTAACTCAGGTCAGAGGGTCCGCATGTATCCTTTATCTACAGGAACTCAGTGTATCATTAAAAAGGATCCAGTTCCATCATGTACACAATCTTCAGCCTCAACTTCAGAATCTAGCCTGAATACTGAGGCACATTACCCCCACGCTCAAGGGACCTCTGAAATCACCTGGGGATAATTGAAAAAACTACATCACAAGCAATAACTCTCCTCCAAAATATAGGAGCACCGGACAATCCTGAGAATCGATTTCCTGCTTTTCTCAGTGTTACCTCACATAATAGTCAGAAGGTAGTAAGTCTGATTTATGTATGCACCCTCTTCTTTTATTTCCTTCTACACAGGCTACCTGATACTGGGCACGTATCACTAAACCTCCCCTTTTCAGACCACTTCCTTGGTCCGATGCTGACCCTTCTCTGTCCTCTGGTGATGACCTGGACTGGAGGTGTTTGGTTCCTGCTAGCTGGTCCTCTTTTAGAAAATTCAGAATAGCTACCAGTAAGTTCTTCCTCTGACCTAGCTTCCCCTGGTCCACCAATACGTCTTACGATCAAACCCCCTGTTTATGGATGCCCTCAGATATACCACAGAAATATCTCTACTATCAAACCTCTGGCCATTTAGCTAATTTAACATTTATCTCAGGGGTCACATGTAATGTATCTTTCTCATCAAATGTAAATATACAGTGTAGGGACATGTTTGGACAGAGGCCCTGAGTGAGGTGTGGGGACATGCTCTGAACAAACACCACTTGTCTCTTTGGGCTTTGGCAGAACCTTGCAACTTGTCCTTTCTTTGACCCTCGGTGCAGGCAGAGCAAAGGGTTGAACTTTCTAGGGGCCTTCCAACAGACACATCTGATAGAATTCAGAAAACACCTTGACCCCCAATTAACAAAGTCCAATTCCTGCTCTGCCTCTGTGAGATTCTTTAACCTTATCTGGGTGTGGTTGCGCCCACCTCATGGAGTGATTCTTTAGCCTTATGTTCCCTCCCCACACCTGCAGCTAGGCTTTTCTCCATTAGAAAAGAAGATCAAGGGATTTCCTCTTGATGAGATTATCACCAAGGGATACACCTGGCCCAGTATGTCTAAGCCCTTACAGATTTGTAACCTCCTTCTTATTGTCTGTAACACATCAACATATCTACGGAATGTCATGAAATAGACATATGTAGTGCTGCCTTGTACTTACTATAAATAAAGGTGTCCAATTTGTCTGGGCGGCACAAGTTGCTTGGGCTACTTAGGCTGCCTGTGTCCACCAGTACTCTGTCTCTTTGTCTCATTCCTTCTGCTTCCTTCTTAGATAGAGCCAAGCCCAGGGGCAGACACAGACAATACCTTCCTTTAAGAAATGTGGACCAGCACCTAACTGGAATATCAATTTTATATTGTTGAATGGCACTCTTACACTCAAGGGTTCCCTTGAACAACCTCACTTTTCACCAGAGGGACTCTTCGTGATTGAGGACCTCATGGAAATCTTATTTCTGGGGAGAATATATTCCCTTGGATCTCCCACCAATTTGACCATTTCATGATCTGTACATGGTCTCTCCAGACCAGTTGTACAACTTATTGGTCCTACTCAAGATAGCCCTGTCCATTCTCAACTTTGGTGTGTGGCCTCGCCATTTTTTCAGAGAATTATTTCTCATGAATAGTATCATCTCAATCATTCTCTGCATACCATTGGTCTTATTAATAATGTTTCAGATTCTGTCATGGTTTGCACTTCTCATCCCTATGCTTTCCTTATCAGAACAGAGATACCTAATATTACTGAGCTCAATACACATTACTAAATCTCCATACCCAAAGGATGGTGCACCTCCTGCCATTCCTAGTCTAGCATTACCAAGTTAAGCATCTCCTTCATCATTACCCTCCAGAGACAAGCACAGATGTGGATTCCAGTTCACTTAACCAGATCTTGGCCCAAATCGTCCACCCTACAAATCTTAGAGTCAGCCCTTAGCTTCCTGCACCCTAAGAGATTTCCTTTTACACTTATTGCTGCCCCTGCCTCTGCCATTGTTGTTTTAGCCACAGCCACCATAGCACCAGTTTCTTTAACCACTAGTATTGATACTGCTGCTGTTGTTGAAAAAGTCATGACAAACCTCACCCAATGAATGATTGAACAAACTACTATTGATAAAGCAGCATTATCTCAACTTCAAGTTCTTGAATCAGCTGTACAATGGCTAGGAAAAATTCAAGATGCTCAAACTATTTGACAAACTCTGCAAGGTGATTGTGAACATCAACAGGTGTGTGTTACACCTTTGCCCTATAATGAGAGTCTTCGCCATGGCAAACCATGAGAGAGGTCCTTTTAGGAGCTTTTTCTATAATCTCAGCTCCCAGGTTTCACATTTATTAGCCTCTTTCCATCAATAGTTTGTTGATATACAAAAGGAAACTGTTAGGTCAGACTTATGATTGGTGGCGGAGTCAGAGTGGCTGATTGGACCTGTCCACAACGTGGGAAAATAAACTGGATTTTCAGAACATTGTCCTTTTCTGTAATGTTCAAGATTTTGGTCTCTTAACACAACCTGTTTTACTCACTTATTAAAACCAAGTTATACTTTATAAAAGATGGTGCTGACTTTTTGAGATTGGAAAGAGAAAGCTGAGCCCTTTCATTATTAAATACACAAGTTTATTAAAAGAATCAATGTTAACTGTTTTCATTTGCACATTAATTTTTGAATCATTTCTGTTTTACTGCTGACTGGAAGAGTATTCTATGTATATTTGTATTTCGATTTTTCTGGTTTTGTTTGCTTTTAGTTTCCACCATCTCATTCAAGAGTTTATATACATTCTAAATGATAAGAGCATATCTTAAGAATGAAAATGTTAAGGCTTTATGTGGATTGATCAACTTCAAAGAGTGTGTTGATTTTTTAATTATATTTTATTAAAAATAATATAATAATAAAATAAAAGGCCATTCCATACAGGTCAAACATAACTTCTCCCAGCAATTTTCTGACCAGAAACTCCTGTGGTCCCCACCAAGAGAAGAGACTGGGGCTGGTGTGTATCCAGGACCACTGGGCACAGACAAGACTCAAGTGAGACTTTGTCTGTACACTATGAGCAAATGCTCATTTTAGAATAGATTATTTTCTGCTAGCAACATCTTACTAACTGAAAAGCGACTCCAAATCTGATTTCACATATTAACCACCGAGCATAGACTTGAGTGTCATGGGCAAGAATATCCATCAGCAAAGTCAGCAGCATCCTCGGCCCTGTGAAGAGGATTCATGCTGATTCCCAAGGACAGAGGTCAAGGTTTGAAAGTTCTAAGACTATAGTTATTTAATACTGTTTGGCTTACTTTCTCACGTTCCCTCTCTTTCTGGTCAAGTTAAATAACAATAATAAATAAAATGAAAAGACACAAAGAGTATATGCAGTGCCATTGAGATTCTGACTGACCTGGGGCCACCCCTCAGCCACACCTGTACTCCGGGTGGCCTGTAGTGTCACTCAGTGAGTGGAGCGGATGGCAGGGAACCCCGTTCACATGCTCTCAGCCACTGCTCTGCTCTGTGGTTCATGTGTGAGGCATTGAGTTACAGATTATCTTCTCTAGAATAAAATAAATGAAGCCTTATAACATGTACAAGTGACTGAAAAGATTCCAGAAACAATGAAGGTAACTGTAATAGTGCTTTCACTGAAAGAACAAGGGAATGGCCAGAGTGATCCTGCACTGAGAGTAGGACCCTGGCAGCTGCACACAGACTTGGGAGTGACAACGACCCCATCAGGTCTGATGAGAGAGCTAAAAATCAAACTTATGAGGAAAAGGATTTGATATTTAGATGTATCGATCTTTTTTATTACATTTTTATTGAAACACACTCAAGGTTTGCCCAACCTAAAAATGAATAAAGCCTGGCAAACAGGTGACATGGTGATTAAGGCTCTAGATCTCACTTGGTCAAAAGTGGTTCAACTCTCAGACCTGTTGGCTTGAAAATAACATCTGGCACATGTGCATGTTTGCCCAAATTCCCAGGAGGAGAGTGGAGAAGGGAAGGTGGTATGGTCATCCCCACTGCGGGTGATTTCTCACCTCTCTCTCTTTTTTTTCTCCAGCAAGCACACACTCCATTATGCAACAAATTAAAAAAAAAAAAAAAAGTAGAGGTAAAGAAGCTGCATAGGCCTCCTGGAGGACAGTGGGTGTCTCTAACGATTCTCTACCACCCTCCTGCAGAGACAGTGCCTGTGTCCTGTCTTGCCCTCTCCCTGTGAGCCCTGGTTAAGTGTAGTTCACCTGAGAAAGTAACAT
The DNA here is from genome assembly GCA_026018925.1 of Tupaia tana. Taxonomy (NCBI): domain Eukaryota; kingdom Metazoa; phylum Chordata; class Mammalia; order Scandentia; family Tupaiidae; genus Tupaia; species Tupaia tana. The sequence goes on from JAKSZU010000024.1 coordinate 3,026,182, forward strand.
ACTTGTGGCTGCAATACATGGCAGTCTGTTTGCCCTTCACCTGAATGTGCAATATTCTCTTGCATGTAAATTGTAAGTGTTCAAGATTCACCCTACAAAAAACTCCGATCTGATCTTCTGCTTATAAAGACAGCATTGGGTTTCCCAGATGCCCAGGTGCCAGACATCTGGATTTGAACTTCAAATCACAGCAAAATAGCTATTTTCAGTGCCATTTACTGAGAAATAGCCCCTGGAATTAAGAAGTTTCTTTTCTTTTTTGGGCCTGCCAAATGTAAATGATAAGTACTTCCCTGACTTGAGCACAAAATCCAGGTAAGAATATAAATCCAACTTTTGAGATGCAGTATTTGGTTTCTAACACTCTTTCTGTGGATACAGAAAGGGAATGGCAACTCATTTCAAACAAGCACTGTAGCACATTATGAAATGTTATCTCTTCAGAGTGTTGAGGACAGTGAGTTTAGCTTGAATAGCTTTTATAATTTTTCACTCTAATCCTAAACATATTCAGCAGGTCTTTTGCCCTACACAAGGTACAAACACAACTTACCTAAAATGCTACAAAGTAATAAAACTCAAAATAAGTTTTATAGCACTGACTGTACAAGAACCGAAAAAGAGCAATGTACATGTTGCCAAGGTAACCTGAAAGACCACCACGAGGTGGGGGGCAATGGGCTCCATCCTGCCAGAGCTGGCTCCCCACCTGCTCACCAATTTCAGAGAACAAGGGAGGTGTGGGGTACATGAATCCATGGGAAGTCTGGCCATTTATAGCAACTTACAAGGGGTGAGAGGTGCTCTCTGGGGTGTGTGGCCCTAGAGGTCAGAGGGCTCTCAGGTAGGGAAGCAGAAGGCCATGCCTAACAGAACTGGCCCCAGGTGATCCTTGGAAAGAACAAATGGGCTCCTAGGCTGGGCCGCACTGCCACCTGGGGCCGTGCTGGCGTGCCAGGGAGCAGATTCTCAGGAGCTGGAAACAGGTGAACATCTAGCCGGAAAACTGAAGGGCATCTTTACAGACGCAATCCCAAACCAATACTTCTGCAGCTGGAACTTGGTCTGCGGAGGAAATGTCTCAGACACTGCCTTCAAGGCTTGTCCGAGGGAGGGCTCTCCTCTCCTAGGACCTCTGTGACAAAGCTGAGCTGTGTAGGATGTAGATTCTAGGGCTTGAGCTTCTGGCCCTGCTGATGGAGAGGATGGAACTGAAGTAGCTCCTATGTCAGTGGCTGAGGGAGCTGGATCATGGTGCACAGGGGAACTGTGCTTTGGTGAGCCAGACCTTCTCCTCATCAGTGGGGGTGACCTATGCCACATGGGAGGGGTGGCAGCAATCTCCTGGGAGGGCTGAGTCACTGGGGAGGTGGCTGAGACCAGGGGGCCACACAGCAGTGGCCGTTATGTCCTGGCCATCAATTTGTCCTCCCTCCATGTGCTTCAGTGCCTTCTCAGCTTGATCTGGATTCTCTAGCCCCACATAGGTGTAGCCCTTGGACAGATGGGGGTGCACCCTTTCTACAGGCATGTCCATCATTTCAATTTCCCCACAGGTGGAAAATGTCTCCATGATGTGATCCTTGCTCACATTCCTGGCAAGCCTCCCATTATGGACTTTTGTGGGTTCAGGAGAATAACTCCATCTTTTCCTCTCCTTTTCATCTATTTAGGAGGCTTGGATTTGGATTGGGAGTGCAGCCTGTTGTCACGTCTGTGCCGAGAAGGGCTCGGGGAGCCAGAGGAGCAGGTGGAACTGCGGGATGTACGGGGACTTCCTGGGCTGCTAGATGCTGAGGAGGAGCTGGAACCGCTGCTGGAGCCTGTGCTAGGACTGGAACCCGAACTGCAGGCCGCGTGGACCTTGTACCGGTACTGCTGCCACCAGTGGAAGCACTGTGCCTCTTCTGAGGCTTATCAAGCCATGGTCTTCGGTGGTCCCTTGATCTTTACTGTGATCCTTGGACTTCTCATCAGAGCGGTCTTTGAGGTTGGTGGGAGAGGAGGTCATCTTCCCACCGTGACCTCCTCCTGCTCTCCTGAACGCTCTCCAGTGACTTTTACTAGACAAGTGTGGAGTGAGAATGTAGAGAAAAATATCCTTTGGGCCTTAAATTGATATGGTTCTGCTTCTCCTTGAAATCTTATACTTTGTTCTGGCTTTGATGCCACACAAGGCTTCAGGACTCAAGTAAACCAGCAGTTAGCGTAATGGCTATGTCGCTGAACTCCCATGTAGCCAACCATGCATCAAGTCCAGGTGGCTTAAACTCACACCGGTCGCATGTGCGTGCATGCCCAAGACCCTGAGAGGAGAACGGAGGAGAAGGGATTGTGGCGTGGAATTGGGTTCTGGAATTGGATCATAGGAATGGCTGCACGATTCTGAGAATGGGCTGTACATCGCTGAATGGCAGTGTAAGGGCATGAATTTCAGGTATCTGAGGGAAAGACCGCAGGCCTGCACCCTGAGAGCCGTGGGCTGCCCTCCTCCCCTCCAGCCTGCACAGGCATTCTTGGGCCCCAGGGACCACAGCGTGTCTGGTGGCCATGGGGTGGCTCAGGCAGGCAGTACCTCCCAGCTGCTGGGGACCCGCTTCCTGCTGGGCCCTGAAGCTGGCACATTTGCCAAGCGACACTGAAGTGAGAGGAGAAGGGAGAGAGCTGGAGGGTGGCAGGGTGCGGACAGGGCCCTGGGGGCAGCAGGAGGCAGCAGCGGCCTGGGAACCTTCCCAGACTGCACCTGGACAGGCAGAGGAGACCGTTCCCACTGCTGCCACACCCCATCACTGGGGAGGGCCTGTTGCCATCAGAAACAAGGATCGACCTAGGAGATAATGTATGATATGTGTCCGGGAGAAAGCTCTAAACATAAGGAGACCTTGTTCTGAGGTTTCACTGGCTCGTTGAACTGGAAATCTACGGATTTTCTCAGATCTTGTTGTAGAGTGCCACCGAATGAACAACCACCAAAGCCAGATTAAGTTTAAAGGGAGTCTTTATTAGCTGGCCAGCGACTACTTCTGAGGCTTGTGGGGAAAAGGAGGACGGAAAGTCAGAACTGTAGCCCTGACTGAAGTTTGAGTAGTCTTTTTATAGTGGGTCAGTTACCAGGGGTTTCTATGCAAGCAGTTACAGAAGCTGAATCAAGTAGGTTTATTATTTCTGAGGGGAGTGGAGTTTCCATGCAAGCAGTTACATTGCAAAAGAAACGGGTTTCAGGCTAGTTAGCAAATACAGTAAAGGTACAGGATGTCGTCCCAAATATGGTTCTCTATATGGCTAGTAGCACATGCTGTTTTCTCATGGGGAGAGCAAGCAGGTTTACAGAAGCAGACAGCCATGTTAGGGTAAGGGAACAAAATGGACAAACAGTTGCTCATGTGCAAGATCTGATATGCGGCCTTCCACAATCTGCTCCTGGGCATTCTTGATGTTCAGTTGCAAGGACACTGGAGATACAAAATCGAAGCGTATCATCCTTACCACTGTCTCGGGTGAAATTGACCCAGTTGGAAAAATCTAAGAGTCATACTCAGTGGACAGGGTCTGAGGTCAGAAGTTTGGAGAAATTCTCCAGCAACAGAAGCTGCAGGAGGGACATCCTGACTAACCAGCAATGGGGGATGCTTTGGAGGAGGGAATGGAGGGTTGAGCTCAGCAGCTGTTTGCGTTAACAGATGATGAAGGAAGTGAGAGACTAGCACGTGTGACCCCACAAGATACTGACAGGGTTCAAGCCTTCCACAGATAGTCCATCGCTGCAGTTAAAGCTCCCGTTGAGACCAAACTGCATGTTCCAGTCCCCAGAGAGGACGAATACAACACAGGTAAGAAGCACCAAAGGGGGACCAGCAGGTGGTGTAATGGTTATGTTGATGGACTCCCATATAGTTGACCATGGTTCAAGTCCCAGGCCCGATGACTTAAACTCATGCCAGGTTTGTGTGCAGGCGTGCCCAAGATCCCAATAGGAGAGCGGAGGAGAAGGGATTTTAGTGTGGCCATTCCCCCTGGGGCGGGGGGGGGGGGGATTTCTTGCTTTTGGTCTCTCTGTCTCTCTGTAGGGATGTGTTTGGAGAGAGGCCCTGAGGTGTGGGGACATGCTCTGAGCAAACACTGCCTGTCCCTTTGGGCTAGGGCAGAACCTTGTAACTTGTCCTTTCCTTGACCCTCGATGCAGGCAGAGCAAAGGGTGGAAATTGCTAGGGGTGTTCCAACAGACACATCTGATGGAATTCAGGAAACATCTTGACCCCCAGTTAGCAAAGTCCAATCCCTGCTCGGCCTCTGTGAGATTCTTTAGCCTTCTCTGGGCGTGGTGGTGCCCGCCTTATGGCAAGATTCTTTAGCTTATATTTCTTCCACACACCTGCAGCTAGGCTTCTTCATTAAAAAAAAAATAAGTTTAATGGAATTAAACACCCAGTTTGTCTGGGCAGTACAAGTTGCTTGGGCTACCTAGGCTCAGGCCTTCTTTAGATAATGCTAAATTCAGGATATATTTCAGTTCAAGGATTTAAGGAAATTATTTAATATAGCTCCTGATACTAGAATTGGAGTCAGCTACCTCTGGATTTCAAGCTGTCTGCGGAGTCACTGTGTCCCACCACACCGTGGCCTCCCGACATTGGGGGCAGATTGAGAAAACACTGTCAGGTAACAGCTGAAGCCAGCATGAGCCATAAATCCAATCATCGGGGAACTGGAAACTCCCTGATGCTTTTTCCAGGCAGACTTTGCATACATCCTTGTGAGCAGCCTTGCTCTGTGGTCAAAGGGGTGTGACCCAATGAGCCCCAGCCTGCCCTCTCCCCAGCCTGCCCTCTCCCCGGCCTGGCCCCACACTTTTGCATACCTAGCTGTGTCGCCCTCACTGGTAAGTCATCTACTACTCTGCCCATTTACTCAGTAGTTTACCTTTAGACCATGAGCTCCTTGAGGGACTTTTTTTGTAACCATTTTTTTTCTCAGCACCTTGGACCATGCCTGGCCCATAAAAAGTGATTAGTAAATGTTTGCACACCTAAAAAATGCATGATGAATAAATAAAATTTAAAAAGAGAATTCACACAAGACATGCACATCATTCTGAATGCTTCATTTACTTCCTTCACTCCTACTGTCTGTGGCAATAATGACCACCCAAATGATGGCAGCACAACAGTGGAGAGCTCTCTGCATGTCACAAGAGCATTTACTGACACAACCACTTGCTTGCCTTTGGCAGGACTGAAAGGAGGAAGAGGAGTGGGAAGGTTTTATAGTGGAAGAGAGACAGGGAAGTCCCTTCACTCCGGGACACCAGAAGACATACTGTTGGCTGCTGGAGGGAGCTGGAGGGAGGCTGACCAGAAGAGTGGCCTCTCCCCTGAGGGGCACAATTTGGTTTTTCTCCTTTAGCTTGTAAATTGGAAGTGGGCTTAAAATGAGGACAGAGTCACTGAGCAGACGCTCCTCATCCTGACTGGGGCCAACTGCTGCAGAGGTTGTGGTCTGGCCTTCTGGCCTGGTTGAAGCAGGAGGTGGGTGATGGTCTCTGGGTTGGAGTCACCAGTTCCCCTAACCCTAACCTTAACCCTCATCTCCATGACCTGGAATCCCAGACACTTCAATGTGATGTTTTTGTGAATAGAGAAATCATGCAGTGTTTTCTAAGCACTTGGTGCTTTCTGCATTTCTTTCAGAACTATAATGAACTAGAAATAATAGTAGTAATTGCAATAATGATGAGTATGATTGGTAATGATAATAATTATTATAAATGCTAGTTACTTTCTCTATTCACATCTACCAAAAGTTAGAACAAAGACAAGAACATAACTTACCTGCCACACATTTTGGGACCATCCAGTCACCTTCTGGGATGTTACAGACATGGCCTCCAAGGAGCACCTGAGTACAGGTGCAAAGAGTACAACGGAGAAGTGGGGGGCAGGAGGCAGAGGTGCTGCAGCCACACCAGAGAGCAGACACCTTGCGGGTTCCCCAGTGGTCTTGTTCCTTGCCCTGAAGCATCCTCCCAGCCTCATTCACATGCAGAGATCCCTCCTTGTCTCTGGAGAGGGACTTCTAAACCTGCAGTCGCCCTCTACCACCACCCCCATGCTGGTACCTTTGTCCCTGGCAGGGAAGCCATGCTATCAGCGCCCTCCTAGTTGGCCCCTAGGGGAAAGCACAGGGCATTCCCCTCCACTGCCTGCATGTCCTTGCCCTCTCTGATGGCCTTTCAGGGCCCTTCCCCAGGAGCTGCACCTGAGTTAGATCTGACAGGCTTGGCCCAGAATCCCAGAGCAACCTGAAAACTACTGCCCAGTAGCAGCATGCTCCACAGGTCAACGCTGGAGCACTCTGGGGCACATGAAGGGGAGGGTGCACTGCCAGGTACCTTGAGATGCCAGGTCATTGTGACTTCCCAAGGAGGTTGGTCATCCCAGCATAGCTCCACACAGCCATCAAATTTCCAGAGGTAAAACAGGAATATTAGGGGGATGATAAGATGGGCTGGCCTTGGGACCAGCAGGTGGCGTGGTGATTAAGGGCAGGACTCCCACATGGCTGACCACAGTTCTAGTCCTGTCCTTGGAGGCTTAATTTTTCACTTTCTCTCTCTCTTTCTCTGTCCCTCTCTAGACAAATTAAAAATAAGTAAATAAATACAGTTATATTAAAAAATTGTTTAAAAACAAAAAAGATGGGCTGGCCTCAGGTAGGAATGCAGAGGGGACTCCTCACCAGCCTCCTAGTGGGGTTGGGGTCCCCTGGTGAAAACACCATCAGAAGTCACATGTGGCCAGGAGGAACCTGGAGCACCTCCTAGGAGCTCCCAGCCTGATCTGGCCGGTGCCCATCCTTGGAGGAGACAGCTCAAGTCTGATGCCCCAACCTAGAGACTCCAAGTGGGCTCTGAACGTTCCACAGTCCTCTCAGCAGGGCCTACACCCATCTCTGCTTCTGTGGATGAACCCGAAGAAAAATGGTTGAAACCTAAGACGGGAGAGTGGGGACGTGGGCTGAAAGTGTCCGTGACGTGAAAGGGAGGGTGCACTGCCTATGCACCACCTATGTCATTCACAGTGACCCCCATAGGCCGGCCTGGAACTCTGCCAGACACCAGTATGGATCTCATCCCTCCCCTGCATGCTGTCACTCCAGAGGACACACCGGTGTAAAAGCGACCACCGGGTAGAGCCCAGCATCAGCCTCTGGGCGGATCTGGATCAGAGGTCAGGGCGTTCTGGCCTGTCCGCCCAACACAGCCCAGGATCCTGATTCTCCATCTTGGGCGTCTGGAAGGGGCCGGCCTAGGAGTTCACGTACAGCACGGTGCCACCGGGCAATAGCATGAAAGGGAACGGCTCTTCAGGAGGTCTGACAGTGGAGATGCTGCTCGGAGGGACAGTTTCTACAGGTCTCTCCCGCTGACGCAGGCTGGCTCCCAGTTCCAGAAAGAAGTGGACAGGGCAGGCCGGGGCCCAGCCTCCAGAGCTCCGGGAGGCGCTGGTTCCAGGGTTTCTGGAGGACTAGAACATTATGCCTGGGCTGGGGCTGGCACGGACTGTAAAGTGAAACCATTTTTTAAAAAGTCATTTTATTATATTGTTTCAGAGTGCAGAAAGCCTTTAAAGCATAAAATAAAGCCTAGATGCCACCAAAGAAATAATGATCTTGACCACATAACTTTCTTTTAAATGCATCTTTGTAGACATCATAGCCAACTCAAAAGAGAAGCGAGTGTGGGAAATGGTGGTGCAAACCTGTGTGATAGAATAGTAACTGTAGCATTGCTTTTAGTAACAGAAAAGGGGGAAAACAGCCTTTAAGACCAGGTTTTTAAATTCTGTTACATCCATACACTGCAAAAATATCCCTTTGTGTTTTGTTTTCTTTTTGTTTACTTTTTTAAAATGAGGTAGACCTATGTGTACTGACATGAAAAGATGTCAGTACTAGGACCAGCAGTTGTAATGGCTAGGCTGCTGGACTCCCATGTCATTGACCATGGTTCAAGTCCCAGACCTGATGGCTTAAACTCACAACGGGCGCATGTGCATGCGTGCCCGGAATCCAGAGAGGAGAATGGAGAAGGGATTGTGGCATGGCCATACAGTCCCTTCCCCCCCAGGGGGGTGATTTCTTGCTTTCTGTCTCTCTATCGCTGTCTTTCTGATGAGCACACACGCCGTATAGCAAAAACCTCTCCAAACAAAATAAATAGAAGATGTTGGTGCTGAGCTTTTAAATGACAATAGCAAGTTGCAGAACTTATGTTGTTGTTAGGGAAAAGAGAATAAGAACATTTATGTTTAAAAATGCCTTAAAGGGGCTGGGAGGTGGTGTGGCTGAGGCGCTAGGCTCCCATGTGGCTGACTGTGCTTCGAGACCCGGACCTGGTAGCTTGCTTTCTCACTTTTCATCTCTCTCTTTGTGGACAAAATAAAAACTAAATGAATAATGAAGTTAAATAAGCAATTATAAACATGCATAAAAAAGCAAAGTAATTTAAAAATTTAAAGACATTTTGAAAAATAAGAATAAAGGGGTCAGAGGTGGTATAGTGGTTAAGGTGCTGGACTTCCACATGCACGACTGTGGTTGAGTCCTGGACCCAGTGGCTTGAAATTCACATCAGGAACAAGTGTGTGTGTGTGCTCAAAATCCCAAAAGGAATATGAAAAAAAAGGGATTAAGGTGTGGCCATCCTCCCTGGGGGTTGATGTCTCATTTTTCTTTCTCTCTGTCTCTCTGGTGAGTATACATACCGTATAGTAGAGATATCTCCAAAAATGTAAGTGAAGAAATAAAAAAGAAAAATAATAATAGTCTCTGCTTCAACATTTACTATACAAACATATTTATTTAAATAATTTTGCCTTGAAATTTTGTGTGGTGTGTCAGAGAATAGACACTTTGATTAATGGGACAGAATAGACAGACCCAAATATGCTGGATAATATTTCATACAGCTGTGCAAAACCAATTTACAAGAGGAAAGCTAGCTTCTACATAAAATCAAAATTGTACAATTGGACACCCACAGTTCATCCCCTCAAAAAAAGAAAAAATAGACCATTAACCTAAACACCTCAACCTCATACTTCATCCAAGTCTTATCTCCAAATGAATCTCATACTTGAAAGCAATAATACTTTAGAGAAAAATCTAGGCTACAGAGATAGAAACTTACTTTATTTATAGCAATAATAATAATTATTATTTTAAATTGCTGTAGGATGTGTGCATTCATCAGAGAGAGAAAGAGACAGAGAGAAAGTGAGGAAAGCACCCCCCTCAAGGGGATTGACCACACCACAATTCTTCTCTTTCTTTTCTCAGGATTTGGACACACAAGTACATGTGTCTGGTATGTTTTTCAAGCTGCCAGGTCTGGGATTCCACCTGTGTAGTCAGCTATGTAAAATCCAGCTGCTTTAACTACCACAGCACTGTCTGGTTTGGAAGCAGATTTTAGACTTGATATCAGCATTTCAATCCTTCAAGAACTCAGGAACCAACCAGTACCCTGGGGCAGGGGATCCTTGACTCTTCAGGGTGAACTCCTTACACACACAGGCCGCCCCTAGCAAGTCACTTTCTAACAGTTAGAATCAGTGGCTTGAGCCCTGGTTTAATTTCGGTACTATGTAAAATATGTAATAAAGCAAAATGAGATATGTAAAACATATTGTACATCTTGAAATTCCAAAACAATGTGTAGAGAGGTATAATGTCCTACATTTCTGGAATAAATAACCTTACACTTTACAATTTTCATTTATCTTTTCAAATATTCTGAGAGTATTTGACTTTCCAGAAATTTCTTGAATTCTTTATTTTACTTTATACATTGCCTTATTTTTTTATTTTGCTATAGTCATCATGTGATGGGGGGCCTCCAGGACCAAGGGAGATAACGGGCATGCTTAGAACGAAAACACACGTACAGCCTGTGGTGACCTTGTAGCCCTGTCCCCACAGCAGCTCAGCAACTCTTAGTGACCTTGTAGCCCTGACAGCTACTCTGTAACTTCATGTACACCTGAGCATCTAACAGCCTGGCAGCCCAGTACATGCTGCATAATGCTGTAATAGTCTTCTACCCAATTGAAAGTATGTAGAAGTAAAATATGACCATGTATGGGAGACAAAGAAGCTAAAACAAATAAGAGGAAGAGCCCCAAGAAAAAAAGGGTTCAGCCTTTGGATGTGAATCTGTTGAGCCAGTGCTAGCACACAAATAAATCACTGTTTTCCTGCAAAAAGCTTTGGTGTCCTATCTCTCTCACACTGTATGTCTTGCAACATTTCAGGGCCATTAGCTGAGTAAGAGGAGAATTAGGAGATGGTGTGTTTCCACCTCCCTTGTCACCAGGATGCAGCCCCGGAACATCTGGGGAGATGGTCTGCCCTGGTGCTGGCAGGCCAGTTGTTCCCAGGGAAGAAGCCTTCATGACTGATGAGGGTGCAGCTCCTGGAAGCACAGTGGAACCCACTGAGGCTCAGGAACCAGCTCAGGGAGGGCCACCCACAGGATTCACAAGAATCCGGGTTCATCTGGACTGCACCTGCTTCCAGTGAGTCAGAGGGGGAACTGATTGGTCCTCCAGAACTATCCTCAGTACTTCATAATGGAAAAGGGAGGAGCCACCAAGCTCTTAATGCACTAGGCAATGGGCCAAAGACATTGTGTAACTATGGACTAACTTTACCTCTTCCCTTCTCCTGTCTTGTGTGTGAATGTCATGGTTTAAAGAGAGTTTGCTCCCTTAGAGTGTATGAGAAAACAAAACATAACAAAACCAACAAACTCCAAGCAGAGCTATTCAGGAGACTATAGTATTAATTTGGCTTCCAGAAGATCTGAGCAAATAAATTGATCCTCATTCAGGGTGGGCGGGCCCTCCAAGAGGGTCTTCCCCTCCCCTGGGTCACTGCTACCAGCATACCCTGAGCCTCTAGAGGCTGGAGGCTGGGCCACACCCCAGAGGCTGCCCCTTTAAGCATCTGAGATGCTCCTGACAAGAGTCACTCTGGAGCTACCAGCTTAACCCCTTATACTCCAGCCTGAAAGCACCAGAAGAGTCTTGCTGAGAATCAGATCCAAAGGGGAGAAAGCAGGAACCTCCATCATGGAGAAGAAAGCAGGAAATGGCCTTAAGGAATTCCATTCAATTTTACTTATTAAAAAGGCAGTTGGGACCAGCAGTTGCTGTAATGGCTATGTCACTGGACTCCCTCGTAGTTGACTATGATTCAAGTCCTGGACCCGGTAGCTTAAACTCATGCCAGGCGAGTGTGCGTGGGTGACCAAGATCCTGGGAGAATAATGGAGAAGGGATTGTGGCGTGGCCATCCCTCCTGGAGGGTGATTTCTCGCTTTATGTCTGTCATTTTCTTTCTTTCTGGTGAGCTATATATAGCAAAAATCTTTCTAAAAAAACGGGGCACTCATAAATGAATTTAAATGCTTTTCAAGTTTACATAACAAAGAAATAAGCCGGTTTCAAATACGATAAAAGGAAAAGGTTTTGTAACCGAAAATCTTCCATTTCTAATATACAGTTTGTTCAGGGGTTATTGATCAGGCAGCATCATATTTGTCTTAATGTGGTTGGTTTAATAAAGCAGGTGGTAATTACAAGTTACATGTTATATATTACATGGCAAATATCTGACCAGCAGGAAAAATGAATTAAAGACTAACCTTCTCTAATACCTTGTTTCTCACAGATGATCAGAACATAATGGTTAAAGAAGTTTTAAGTGCTGTTAAATAGATCGATTTTTCTAAACCTTAATTTTTGGTTCTCTTATGGTTTAGTTGCAAGACTAACGACCGGAACTTATACAAAGTAAATCTTCTAACTTTAAAAGTCATGTCTGGCTGTTGTGTCCCGACCCGCGGGACAGTCGAACAGGTTCCCTGAGGGAAGGAGTGAGAGACGGGACGAACGGCGCACCGTCACAGCACGGAGACGACACAGTGTCTCTTCAGGGTCGTCTCTTTATTGCGGGCAGCACGGAGACGACACAGTATTCAGGGTCATCCGGAAATGACACGGCATCACAGCTCTGGGTCGTCCGGAGACGACGCAGCGTCACAGCTCAGGGTCGTCCGGAGACGGCGCGGTGTCACAGCTCAGGGTCGCCCGGAGATGATGCGGTGTCACAGCTCTTCAGGGTCTTCAGTGTCGTCTGGCGATTATGGCCCAGGGACCGTGGTTATATACACATTGGTGGGCTGTGATTGGTTGAATGATGGATAGTAAAGGTGGGTTATGATTGGTTGCTTTGTGGACCAATCATGAGGTACCCGGATATGCAAATCTGAGGGATTCTAAGCTCACCGATTTGCTATGGGAAGTGGCCAATCAGAGTGTGATTTTGAAGGTGAGGTTATTGTTTGCTCTCTGAGCCTAAGATGGCAATAGTAAGAGACTCATGAAAAATGGCCTCAGCAGACTCGCTGGTGCGCAGCCTCCCACACTGTTGTAATCTACCCCTGTGTTTGTCTTCAGTTTTAGTGTCAACAGACACTGAGTTAACCCTTTTTCATCCTTAATGTGCTCGGGGTTTTTGTTCATGGTTAGTTGCTTTGTTTGATGCCTTTCTTAAACATTTTTTTTCCCCAAATGACTAGAATCTTAAACTGTTATGTCTTTAAAGAAATTCTTAAAAAGAACAGAAAGAGGATACTTACTCTTGTAAGTATCTAATCATTACACGGGGTAAATAATAATAAAAAATAAATTTCCAGTTTCTATGGAGAAACTGATTGTTTTTCTGGACTATTAAGCCAACCATTAAGCAGAAATAAAATTAACCAAAAGCAAGGAAATGTTTTAACAAAATCACATGCTTTAATTATTCCTATAGTTAGTCTTTTAAATTTTACAAAAGTAAAAGAAATTGGATCTACCAATATGATTGTTTTGTCCTATATTAAGAAATTTGGTAAAGAGTTCTTGTTTGTAAAACACGTATCCATAACCTGCTGGTATGTACTAAAAGCTAATATTGCTAAGAGTTGAAAATTCTGATAAATACATGTAATGTCCTACATATGAAGTTACAAGCTGGATGGCCTTTCCAGAGACATCAGATTTCCAAGGCTGGGCAAAGAACTAGAGGTAGGCTTTGGCAAGCCAAATGTAATCTTTAAAATGACAAACAAAATGCGTTCCTTAGAAATAATAATTTTTACCTAATTAATTGGAAGAAACAATTATTTCCAAAGACAAACTAATAAAGGAAAGAAAAACAAGGTTAAAAACAAAATAAAACAGTAACTAGAAAAGAAATGTAAAAAAAAAATACAGATATAAAAATATACTTATGGTTAAAAAAGGTAAAAGGCAAAAGAAAAAAAAATTAACATAGGGAACCAGCAGTGGGTGTAATGGCCATGTCGCTGGACTCCCATGTAGTTGACCGCGGTTCAAGTCCCAGAAACAGTGGCTTAAATTTACACTGGGCACATGTGCGTGTGTGCCCAAGATCCTGAAAGGAGAATGGAAGAGAAGGGATTGTGGTGTGGCCATCCCCCCCAGGGGGTGATTTCTCGCTTTCTGTCTCTCTGTCTCTCTCTGTCTTTTGGGCGAGCACAAGCACCTTATAGCAAAAACCTCTCCCCACAACAATTTTTTTTAATATAGAAAAATTTTGTATGATAAAATTTTTTGTCCTACAGTAAAATGGCTGGATTATTCTAAAATAAAAAAAAAAGTAAAAAGGGGAAAGTGTTGCAGAAGATTTGAGTTATGTTAAAGAAAATCTAAGAAAGAATTATAGAAAAATTTTTTTCCTTTTTTTAATTTAAATTTTTATTTATTTACATTCATTCACTGTACATCATTACAGCATACACAATGAGATTTTCCATTCAGAGTACACTGTATATTGGCTCAATCAAGCACATCAACATACATTTTATTGTCAACAAATAATTTTCCATTTCTTGTTTCCTGTATGTTTTGCTTTATTTTCCCACCCTTGATTCCCTATCTCTTACCCTCTGCCATCTCCCACTCTCCTCCCACACTGTCTCTGGTATACTTTTTTTTTTTTTTTTTGGAGAGGTTTTTGCTATAGGGCGCGTGCGCTCGCCAGACAGACAGAGAGAGACAGAGAGATAGAAAGCAGGAAATCACCCCCCAGGGGGGATGGCCACGCCGCAATCCCTTCTCCTCCATTCTCCTCTCGGGATCTTGGGCACGCACGCACACGCGCCCGGCATGAGTTTAAGCCGCCGGGTCCAGGACTCGAACTGCGGTCGACTACGTGGGAGTCCAGTGACATAGCCATTACGCTAACTGCTGGTCCCTCTGGTATACTTTTTTCCCCCCAAATTTTATATACATATATATACATATATATATATATATATATATATATATAAATCTGGTCTATGGTAATGGCTGACACACATAGAAAATATCACTAGATCAGGGACTCGATGCACTTTTGCTCAAATTGATTATAGAGTAAGAGAGAGGAACATGTATTTAAGAGAAATATGAGAAAATAAAATGTGAATGTTTTACAGGTAGAGGATGAATAGAACATTTAATACGGATATAATGGAGTGATATAACGGCTTCACTGGCTGGCCCTCAGAGCTCTTTTCACTTAGCTATTCTCTGAGACTTTAAGAGTATGACTATAAAACTAATTTTTCTTAACACACATACTAAATGAGTGTTAGAGACTCAAAATAGTGAAGTTAAGGTTTCACACTAATTCCAGTGAAATAGCTTTTATGCAAAACTCTTTTAAAGCTCTGGTTTTCAAATCCATGTTTGAATCTAAATTCACTTATTAAATATACTAAATAGTGATCATTTTTTTCCCTTTTAGAGTAGAGTTGATTTGAGGAGGGAAACTTACTCTGAATAAGGTAAAAGGAGAGCAGTTTTTGCTGCTGTGAAATACACAAGTGAAACACAAAGTAAGACTGATTTTTATGGCTAATTCAGAAAGAAATTCCAAAATATAAATTTGAATAGCAGAATTACTGGTTTAAGTGTCCAGTACAAGCAGAACTGGATATGATAAACAAAAGTATTAACATTTAAAAATATTCTATATTATAGTCACACTTCAAAATAGGCATTATTATCAGGTTCTCATATTTTTGATATATAATTTTTAACTGCCATAACTTACCTGATTTAATCATTAAATTAAAAACTCTGTTCCAGGGACCAGCAGATGGCATAATGATTATGCTGCTGGACTCCCACATAGTAGACCATGGTTCGAGTCCCAGACCCGGCAGCTTAAAACTCAGGCTGGGTGCATGTGCATGCGTGCCCCAAATCCCAAGAAGAGAATGAAAGAGAAGGGATTACAGAGTGGCCATCCCTTCTGGGACATGATTTTTCACTTATTATCTCTCTGTCTTTATGGTGAGTAGACATGCCCTATAGCAAAAATCTTTCTCAAAACAAACAAACAAAAAACCTCTGTTCCAGAGTATATATGTTTAAATTCAAACCATTTAAAAATGTTACAAATGAACTTCATGCAAGTTGGCAACAGTTCTGGTACTAAAAATTGTAGCAGTTTCTTCTGTTTAAATCACATTAGTAATGAAAACATTTACTAAAAGGGTTTTCCTAAGAAAAGTACTATTATTATTTGCCATTAAAGTCTATGACCTGTGACATGAGATTCTTAAAGGGTTTTATGTGAATATGATATTGTAATTTCTCTAAACTTTTTTTTTAAGATTTATTCATTCATTCATTCATTCCTTCATTTTAATTTGACCAAAGAGAGACAGACAGAGAGAGAGAGGAAAGTGAGAAAGCAAGCCACCAGGTCCAGGACTCGAACCGTGGTTGGCCATGTGGGAGTGTCCAGCGCCTTAACCACCATGCCACCTACTGGTCCCTGTTTCTCTAAACTTTTTAAAGAAGGTAACTAAATTATGTCTATGTACTAAATCTGACCAGGAAAAATAAGCCAGGAAAGGTTGACGGTATTCATTAGGTTTTATCTAAATGGAAAAATTTCTTGTAGTAACAGTTGTACAGTAAGAATAAAACACTAACTTAATATGTATTCAGTTAAAATTGTTAAGTATTTTTATATTGCCAAGAAAAATAAGCAACTTTGTACATTTGAAGATGTTTTTCCAACAATATTTTGTCTTCAATGTCTTAATGTGGAACTTAACTCTAACCAAAAAGGAAGTTGGCAGAAACAGCCTTCTAGCACACTTTTTCAAATGAACCATGGTAGCCTAAATTTTACTATTTTTATAACATATTATAAAATTGTTTTGTGGATAATTGAAATAAAAATTCTCATTGAATGCAAGCAAAAGAGAAAAAAACACTAACAGTAACACTAGAGTCATGTAAATAAGTTCCTTTTAAGAGTTGTTGGCTTATTTTTTGTTTTGTTTTGCTTTGCTTTTTAACTAGCCAATTCACAGCTCCACAGAAAACCTGAGGTAAGGCCCACAGCCCCCTGTATAGAAACTAGTTCCAGTGGTTCTGTCCTCCCAGCTCCCCACTGCTGGCTGAACTTCCTGTTGCCTTTGGTCTTCACATCTGCTCCTCAGAACTTTCTGGATCTGTGCACAATAAACATCTTCTTTTCACACTTATTGACTTTGCCATCTCACTTGGTCTCACATGACCACCTTACTGAAGCAGCTTTTTCCACAACTAGAGCTCCCTACAGAGCAGCTAGTTTGGATTATGGCCCTTACTGAGAGAGAGAGACTTAAAGACAAAATGTAAAGGAAACCATAATGACAGAAATCATAACAATTGGTGCTAATAAATTTCTGAATAGCATAGACCACATGCACCCTGACAGTGAGTGTACCGTGAACAAAACAAATCCGGGGTCTAGAAAGTCTGTGAGCCATGTGTGTAACAGAGTCAGCATTAAAGGGATAAAAACCACATCCTGGCTAAAAATGCAACTTCAAAACAACACAGAAACAAAACAACTCCTCAGCTAGACTGAAAGAAACCCAATGGAGGGACCAGTAGTTGGTGTAATGGCTATGTCGCTGGACTCTCATGTAGTGGACTGTCGTTCGAGTACTGGACTTGGTGGATTAAAGTCACACCGGGCATGTGTGCGTGCATGCATGCATGCGTGTCTGAGATCCCAAAAGGATAATAGAGGAGAAAGACTTGTGGTATGATCGTTCCCCCTGGGAGGTTATTTCTTGCTTTCTGTTTCTCTGGTGAATGCATGCACCCTATACCAAAAACCTCTCAAAAAAAAAAAGAAAAGAAAGAAACCCAATGGATACTTCCGTCTATTTTTTTTTTTTTTTAATAAAAGAGGAAAAACTCCTTAGGAAATTAATTAAATAAGACAAAAAAAGGCCTCTTCAACTTCACAACAACAGCCTCCTGATGACAAGGGTTCGTTCTTTACCCAGAGAGAAAGGGCAGAAACATCCGAACATCATCAGGCAGCTTCATTAAAGGTTGTGTATTTCCAAGGTCAGATTTCCACATGCTTTAGTGTAGCTTCTTGGGTATAACGTATGTGCAGCTGTTTGTAAAAATAAACCAAAAAAATACCTGCAAGGTGTGTGGAGAAGTCTGTAACTTGGAGATAGAGTGTTTCCTGCATAGTTCATGACATTCTCCCTTTGCTAGGTCTTGGTTAGGATACCGGAACACAAAGGGTTAAGGAGGGCCCATAGAACCGCTCACCTCATAACATAAGCCCAACTTTCACAAATAACTGGAAAAACAAGATTAAAACTAACAAGCTGAAGGAGACCTTGAGACACATATTTTGACTTTGCAAAGGGCCTAAGGAACCTAAATAAAGAGCTCTAACATACGCACACAGAAACAGGATGAGAGGGGATGGGAAAGGCAGCAGGTGGTGAGGTGGTTAAGGCACTGGATTCTCACATGGCCAACCCCAGTTTGAGTCCTGGACCCAGTGGCCTGAAAATCATGGTGGGAGCGTGCATGTGCATGGCCAAAAACTCCCGAGGGGAGAATGGAGGAGAAGGGATTGTGATGTGTCTGTCCTCACTGGGGTTCATTTTGCACTTCCTCTCTCTGTGTCTCTGCCCGTTGAGGGCACACCCCCACAGCAAAAAAAAAAAAAAAAAAAAAAAAAAAAAAAAGGGACCTGACCCAGGGAAAGAGACAGAGACAGGGCCTGCTTGCCTCCCTCGGCACTGGCCCCTTCTGTTTTTGTAACGTAACCTTACCCTTTTTCTTTCTTTTTTCTTTTTCCTTCTTTCTGTTTTTTTTTTTTTTTTTTTTTTTTTTTTTTTTTTTTTTTTTTTTTGAGAGGTTTTTGCTATAGGGCTCGTACGCTCGCCAGACAGACAGAGAGAGACATAGAGACAGAAAGCGAGAAATCACCCCCCAGGTGGGATGGTCACACCACAATACCTTCTCCTCCATACTCCTCTCGGGATCTTGGGCACACACACACACACCTGGCGTGAGTTTTAAGCCACCGGGTCCAGGACTCGAACTGCGGTCGACTACATGGGAGTCCAGTGACATAGCCATTACGCTAACTGCTGGTTCCCACCCTTTTTCTTTCAATAAACCTTGTGCTTCATTTGCTTCCTTGTCCTTCAATTCTTAATTGCATTGGGGAAGTGTGGACCCCATATTTCTCCAACTAACACTTCACTCTTCATTTAATTCAGCCTTAGCCTAATTTCTGATTTCAGTGGCATCAGGATGCTGTGGACATTACTTTGGGTAAGCAGCCAGCTTCACAGGCCAGGACCTGAGCAATAGCAACAGTCTAAATGACACAAGTGACCCTAGTAAGGGAGAGCCACGCTATGTACTATCCGTAAGGGTGTAGATATAGAGATATAGATGTAGATATAGATATAGATGATATAGATATATAGATATAGGAGATGGTGGCATGTATGTATACAGATAGATATATATAGGAGATGGTGGCATGTGTGTATATTGACAGATGATAGATAGAGGATAGGTAGATAGATACATAACTATAGGAGATGGCAGCGTGTGCAGACTGTGGCTAATCTGGCTCCATATTCCTGAGTTCAGCAGTTTCCCTCCTTTGCTGGATGCACTAGACAAAGCTCAGAAGGGCTTTGAAGGGAATCAGCAGTTAGTGTAATGGCTATGTCACTGGACTCCCACGTAGTCGACCGCGGTTCGAGTCCCGGACCCGGTGGCTTAGAACTCATGCCGGGCGCGTGTGCGTGCGTGCCCAAGATCCCAAGAGGAGAATGGAGGAGAAGGGATTGCGGCGTGACCATCCCCCCTGGGGGGTGATTTCTCGCTTTCTGTCTCTATGTCTCTCTCTGTCTGGCAAGCGCACGCGCCCTATAGCGAAAACCTCTTAAAAAAAAAAAAAAAAAAAAAAGAAGGCTTTGAAATGAAATCCGTGCCCTCTGCCATCTCGAACACTTACATTCAGCTGAAAAGTCCTTTCCTTTTCCCTTGCTAGACTCTGCCTGCTCTGAGGGCCTAGGTAATGGACTGAACTCCACAAAATGCAAACACAAAGTCTACCACTAAAAAGACTCAAGGGAGTTTAAGTCCCAAGGAACATGAGGGTACTGACTCAGAATGTAAGCATCCAAACAACCAGCAATGGAAAGAAGAGATTATTTAGGGCTGTGCTCTGAAAGTTTCCTGGCAATCTAAAGTAAAAGGCTGGATAATGTGTGCTAGGGTCGTGCAGATTTCAGAGTATTTTAAAGACAAAAGTCTGAAGGTGCAGGGGTGGGGTACAGAGTGTTCCCCAAAGCTTTAAGTTGGCCAAAGGGTATAGCAAAGAATTTTGCAGAACAGAGTTTGATTACATGTTAAGATAAAATGTAGAGAATGATCTCACGACCTCACGGTCACCCAGGGTCAGCATGCATAATCTTTAACACATGTGTGGAAGGACCAGCAGATGGCATTACAGTTACACCACTGGACTCCCATGTAGTCCACCCTGGTCTGAGTTCCAGACTCAGGGGCTTAAAAAAACTTTTGGAAGCGTATGACACCACTTCACCGTGTAGTTAGAGGCTCAGCCGTGTCAGCACGGCTGGTGCAGACTGCTTAGCACAAGCTCGGCGACTGGTGCTCCGCTCGTTTGCTGTGGCCTGCTGGGAGAGATCCTTCATTACCTAATTCGACACACACTGCACACCTACTGTGTGCCACACCCTGTCCTCAGTGCTGCGGACAGTGCATCTACCACAGGACTGATCTCAGCCTCCAGGGAGCTCACACTGCAATGCTGGCGGGGGAAGGCAGACGGTACACAAATAGGCAGGTAAAATGTACTTTAGAACTGATACTGATAAGCACTTTGGAAAACAGAACCTGTGCACACACTAGGGTCCACTTGTTGTCAGTTCGGGAGTTTCTTCCCTCTGGCCCCCTTCATTTCTGCCCTAAGGTCTCCTTCCTGATATGAAGAAATGAGGCCCACACACAGCAGTGCTGCCTGGCTGCCTCAGCTGCACTTGAGCCCCTGGGACGATGTCACGCGGGAAGTGGGCGGCCTGGAGAATCTGTGCTGGAGAGCAGGACACAGTGATAGTACAGGTGCTTGAGGTCACATCCAGGAGAGCTCTTCTGAGCACCGCGCCCTCGCTCCAGGCTGACGGGAACTAAGGCAGAGCCTCTGCAGACCCGGCCTTGGCAGGGCCCACATTCCAGGGACTACTGCAACGTCTCCCTGATCCAGAGGGCAGTGTGCAGTGACAGCACGCACGCCGAGGTCTGACTCCTTGAGAGAGAACAGACACAGCATGTTCACTAGCACGACATGCTCATCCCACTGTGCCCTACTCCCTTGTGCAGCAGTCACACATGGTCCCCCGGAATGGCTCCCTCGGGATCTCCTTTCCGGGCACGCGGGCTGAACTACCTCCAGCTTCAGATTTCCAGGCACTTTTGCTCAATAAGCTTTGCTTTTTCTGTTGAGCTGAGGCCCCCGAGCCTGACTCCATATGTGGTGGGTGGGTGCTTTCTGCATGACTGTGTGCACAGCGAGAACTCTGGGCCACTCCACTGGTGCCTGAAAAGGCACATTCAGTATGAATGTACTCAATGCAAATCCATGACTGGCCGCTACAGCGGGTCACTGAACACTGAACACTCCTTTTCACCTGAAGCTGAAAAGGAGTGCGTCATCCCTCCAGAAGTGCAGGCAGGCTATGACAGGTTGGTGAGAGAGGCACTGAACTGACCATATCACCAAATCCAGTACAGCAGGACATCTACCAGGTGTAAATGGATGGCATCAGTAACTAGAAATACTGGACACTGGGGTGGGGATGGGAACCTTAATGAACACAACACGAACATTGCCATGATCTACCAGGAGGCATCATTTCTTTCCAGGTTTAAGAACAGGTAAAATCAGCTGTCAGATGGAGAAGGAAGGAGATAATCTCTTCCGTTAATGAGGCCTTACATGTCATGTGTCGACCCTTTAAGGCCCGGTGTTATGGGCTGAGGACATCTCCTCCAAATGCAGGTGTTGAAGCCTGTGAGACACACCAGGATGGTTTGGGGCATTTCCCCAGAACTCTTTGGGCTCAGAGTGTCTGAGAAACGACTGCATTTACACCTGGCCTGTTTGTGATGTTTTAGGAGGAAATTTTCCCCAAGTAACCGCAGGAACCCCTCCAAACTAGTGCCCCACCTTGTGATGCGCGACTACGAGAACACGCAGGCCTGAGGTGACACCTGGAGCTGTCAAGCTACCCTTCCAGAGTTCGGGAAAGTGACCCTCCCCTTCCTAAGAGACACAAGTTTCCTGGCTTGCACAAGTCTAAATGTGTGACAGACAACTGATGTCGTTCCCCACATGGAAACATGAGCACCTCTATTTGGAATTGACTCTGCTGCCATTTCCCTTTCCCTGTAACCTGACCTGTATGTGTCTCCTGCAAATTCCTCACTGAATGCTGATCACCATAAAAGAACACAGACAGCCATCCCTGTCCTCCTTACCGACTATCTGTCACCAGCAGATGTGCTATTTGTCACCAGCAAACACAATGTGTCTTTATTCTTTTTCTTATTTTGTTTAGTTCGTTGGTGTCACTGGGTAGCACCAGTCTGTGTAGCTCATAGTAGGTGACCATGCTGTAGGCCTCGCAGCATCTTTGCTGAGATGCATAATGTCAACGGCTATTTTCCTTGATACCTTTGACAAGAAGAGCTTCACTGAGGCGAGGCTGACCCGGCGCATCCTGCCTGGGACAGAGATAAACACGAGGATAATTAAGAGCCAGCAACCACCCAGTCCCCGAGTCCCTATGAAGTCACAGCATGAAGGTCTGACTCCCCCAACTCTCGTAACTGCTGGAGGTGGTGGAGACTCAGGAAACACTCCTGGGCAGAGTTCATTCATGGAGGGGCATCCAGTGACTGGCCGGACCATGGCCACATAGCAGAGATGGAGGCCGAGGCAAGCGCTTCCAGATGGCGTCCACTGGGCAACACTGCCCATCACCCACGGGGCCTGGACGCACAACACCTGGTCTCAAATGCTGCCTACAGGTACCACAAGTGCAGATGTTGGCTTCAGCTCCTGTTGGTCACCCCCAAGGGACCTGCTGTGGCAGTCCCCGTTAGGACACCCCAGAATTTTGCTAGGGCCAAAGGTGGGGTAGACATTATGGTCTCATGGTCTGGGTCACGGTTTGTCCTCTTAAGTGTCATCTTTTAGAATTTGGTCTTAGTGGGTAGTGAATGGATGCCCCCTAGAAATTCATGTTGGGACCACCTTTGGTCGTGCTGTAGAGGTCCTAGGTGAAAACTGACTTCTGCATGTGTCCCAGGATGGGCCTTTGGGTACAGCAGTGTGCTGAGGGTGGGGCCTCTAGGATGGAGTCACAGGGTCATAGGAGCAGAAGGAGAGTACCAGAACAGCCAAGAGAAAGCCACGTGGATACAGGCTACTCAGCCCCCCTGCTGTCTGTGACCTTCACATCAGCCCTCACTTTCTCTCTCTCTCTCACTCTTCCCTCTCTGGTCAAATTAAAATAAATAAATAAAGTTAATTAAAATAATTCTTTTTTAAAAAAGTATAGCTAAAGGCATTTTTTTTTAATTTTTTTATTTTTTTATTTATTTGCATTCATTCTCTGAACATCATTACAGCATACAAAATGAGATTTTCCATCCAAATTACACTATATATTGTCTCAATCAAGCACATCAACAAGCATGTTATTGTCAGCAAATGATCTTCCATTTCTTGTCTTCTGTATGTTTTGCTTTTTTCCCCCCATCCTAGATTCTCTATCTCTTACCCTCTGCCATCTCCCACTCTCCTCCCACAGTCTCTGGTATCTATGTTTGCTTTCTATACTGTTTTCTCCTCACATTTTATTGTAACGCCAAAGACCCTGATCAATCCAAATACCCTCATAGCAAACACAGGTGATACCCACATTTCCATGAACACAAGTCTTACTTTACGCATCCTATAAAGTAGCACCTAGCTGTGGCTACATATCCTACTGCAGTCATTGAATATATATATTTTTTTTTCTGAAACTTTTTTTTTGTAACTCAATTTACATTCCTTCCCTAAGCTTCATCACAGCATACAAAATGCAATCTCCCATCCAGTACACACTGCATAGTGATACAATCATGAACATTACAAAAAAATTTTCCATTACTAGTTCCTAGAATTACTTCCACCCCTCTTTCTGACCCTCTGTCCCTTCCCACCCTCCTCTCACACCACCTCCGGTGTCTACAATTGTCCTTCATTCCCTTCCCACCCACGTTGCATTGATCACACAATTTCCTACATAATCTAACTACTTTCAATGGTGAGTTCACTCATTACTACTAAGAAAACCAGTTATAACTTAACTCAAAGAAATGCCAAGGAACTTTGCTTAAAGCCAGGAAACAAGTTAGGATTCTGTTCAAATGGAAGGTGCATGAACCTATCAGTCTCATGTACTTTTATCTTCTCTTCTGGTTCAATTTTCCTGATTAAATTCTGGGATATAATATTCAAATTCAGACTTGTCCCTCTGATTAAGTTGGCCACTTTCATAGTTTTTGGACTCTTATTTCCGTGTGTCTGTGTTTAATTTTCTTGATACAGCACACCCTTGAGAACTTCTTGGAGATCTGGTCTGGTGCTGGTAAATTCTTTCAGGTTTTGCTTATCTGAGAATGTTCTTGTCTTTTCTTCCCACCTGAAAGATAATCTTGCCGGGTACAGTATTCTTGGCTGAAATTGCTTCTCTCGTAACACTTTGAATATATTTTCCCATTCTCTCCTCGCTCGCATTGTTTCCGATGAGAGATCTGCTGTTAATCTGATGGGATGTCCTTTGTAGGTAACTTGATGTTTCTCTCTTCCCAATCTTAGTATCTTGTCCTTGTCTGCGGTTTTGGTCAACCTGGCTATAATGTGTCTTGGAGAAGATCTTCTTGGGTTGATTCTATTTGGGGTCCTTTGTATTTCCTGGGACTGGATCTTCGAATGCCTCTCTAGGTTTGGAAAGTTTTCTTGCAGGATTTCATGGAATAGATTATCAATGCCCTTATGGGTCTCTTCACCTTCTGGAATGCCAATTATCCGGATATTTGGACATTTGATGGTATCCAGTACTTCTCGCATATCATTCTCAAATTTTTGAGCCATTTTCTCAGTCTTCGTGGTGGACTTTTCTAAGCCAGCCATTTTCTCTTCTACATGTGAGATTCTATTTTCTGAATGATCTAGTCTGCTTTTAATACTTTCAAGGGAGATTTTGACTTCTTGTATTATAGACTTGATCTCTAGCAGTTCCGTTTGAGTCTTTTGTAAAGTGTGTAATTCCTCTTTTAGATCTTGCAAGAATTTCCTCATCTCCTGGAACTCGGCAACTTCTTTCTCCTTTCTCTTTAGCAGTTCATTATCTCTCTTTTCTTCCATCTCTGTTAGCTTCGACATTACGAATGCTCTAAATTCCTTATCAGACATTTCCATGACTTTCACCGAACTGCTTGTGGATGAAGGAGAGTTACTCTTTTCCATTGGAGGAGAGGTATTTTCTCATTTTCCCATATTTCTCGTGATCCGACGGTGATTTCTTGTCATCTGATGAATGGCGTGTTTCTTTCAAATTCTTGAAGTTAAGCCTCAATGTTCAGGAGCAAGCAGACAGAGGTGTTCTAGAATCGGATTGCCGTTCTGTAGTGATAGCACACTAGCTTTGCTTGCTGGAGGCTGAATTATGAGTAGAAAATCTTCATTTCTCCTGTGCCTGAAATATCTAGTTCCCAGTATCCATGTGGATTCTTCTCAGAGAATGGCTCAACTCTCCTGCCACACTAGCTTTGCTTGCTGGAGGCTGAATTATGAGTAGAAAATCTTCATTTCTCCTGTGCCTGAAATATCTAGTTCCCAGTATCCATGTGGATTCTTCTCAGAGAATGGCTCAACTCTCCTGCCACACTAGCTTTGCTTGCTGGAGGCTGAATTATGAGTAGAAAATCTTCATTTCTCCTGTGCCTGAAATATCTAGTTCCCAGTATCCATGTGGATTCTTCTCAGAGAATGGCTCAACTCTCCTGCCACACTAGCTTTGCTTGCTGGAGGCTGAATTATGAGTAGAAAATCTTCATTTCTCCTGTGCCTGAAATATCTAGTTCCCAGTATCCATGTGGATTCTTCTCAGAGAATCTAAAGGCATTTTTTTGAGAGAGAGATTTTTGCTAGAGGGTATGTATGCTCGCCAGAGAGATCGAGAAAGACAGGCAGACAGAAACTGAGAAATCACCCCCCAGGGAGTATGGCTACAATCCCTTCTCCTCCATCTTCCTCTCAGGATTTTGGACAGGCATGCACACGTGCCCGGTGTGAGATTGGAGACACTGGATCTGGGACTCAAACTGCAGTCGACTACGTGGGAGTCCATCTGCTGGTCCCTGAAGGCAATTTTTAAAAGAAAAATAAAGTCTTCCATTTCTTTTCCCTTATTCATAAAAAAAAAAGAATGTTTTCAGAGGGCATGTGTGCTCCGAGAGAGGAAGAGAGAGAGAAATAAAATGAGAAAGCATGCCCCATGAGGCCTTGCTACTTTATAACCCCTTCTCCTCTATTTCTCCCTCTTTTAAGGATTTTGGGCATGTATGCACATTCATGTACTTCACATGTTTTTTTTTAATAGAATATTGATATTTTATTTCAAACAAGAAAATACAACAATATAGAGAATAAATTCCCAAACATTTCTTTAATATCAACTTAATATTTCAATTTTAAAAAGATTCTTATTGCACAGGTTTAAATGACATTCATATATTTTTGCATTAAAAAAAGAATGAATTGGACAGCAAGCATCCTGTTTGAATTATTCATTTTATAGTTGATAAAAACCAATTTTATTATCATTACTAACATTTCTGTCTGCAACCCAAATTTAAAGTTCAAAATATTGAAATTTACAATACTGCTTTCAAATTCATGTTTAAGAGCATATTCTTTCCAGTTTATCCCTCCTTAACTCACTATTAAGAATTAACAAAAAATTTTTCCATTACTATTTGGAAGATTTTAGAAAGTCAATTCCTTTTTGCAGAATTTGCTGTCTGATAATGCTCCTGACAGGGCTATTGAGTTTCACATACTCCAGATAAATATTTCCGTGTTATAAGAATTACAGAAAGAATCCCCCGAATGGAGGAAAGAAAGAACTTGAGGTTCTTAGAACCTAGATGAACATTAACAGTTATTTATTGTTCATAAAAGCTGAAACTATGTTTCAACAGCTTCACATGTTTTTCAGGCTCCCAGGACTCGAATCACATGGTCAGCCACGTGGGATCCAGCTGCCTTAACCACCACGCCACAGTGGCCCATGTTCCATGGTCCAACACTTACTGTGTGGTTAATAAACACAATGTGGTGTGACAAAGGGTAGCACATTGACCAATGGAACATAATAGAGACCAGAATAAATTCATCCAACTGATTTTTGCCAAATGTTCAGAGCAATCCATGGGAGAACACAGAAGTTCTTTATTATGTAGAAGTACAGCAATCAGACACGGGGTGGGGAGAAGAACCTGGACCTAAGCCTCACATTTCCTACAAACTTCAGCTTCAAAGGATTACACATCTGAATGGAAAACGTAAAAAGGTACAACTTCAGGGAAAGAAAACCTAAGAGCAACATGAGATTTTCGAGTTAACACCAAAAGTGTGATGTATACAAATGAATGAACACATTAAAATTTGTCATATGCAACAACCTAGGCTCTGAAGGACGCCAGAATGTCACCGCAAAATATGCCTCTTAGACTTAAAAGTAATTTCAAATTGAGGCAATTTAAGAAGTAATAAAAGCAGGAAAAACTCTCTATCCTTCCTCTTCTTGCAAAAGGCAGGCCCTAAATTTTCCTCTAGGTTGCCAGAGGAATTTGTGAGTAGATCTAACTCCATTAGTTTCCCTTGTCTATGGGGCTATCGGAAAAGTAATGACGTATTTTTCTATGCAAAAAGCACCCTGATTTTCCCAAAGACCCAGTGTTTAATTTCCAGTAGTTTGCTGCCCTTTAGAAGCGGGAACCCTTTGCCTTTGCTCTGTCATTTCCCGGGAATTCACCATCATTGAAGATTGACGTAAGTCAATTCTCAGCCACCTCTTTGAGTTACTCCTACTCCTAAAGCCCATTGTGTCTGATCTCAATATCCCAATTCCTGACTTTTCTCCATTTCTGTTTGCATGACTCAACTTTTTCCAGACCTTCACTCTTAGCCTCTCTATATCTTTGTCAATGAGGGATGTTTCTCGTAACAGACAGAGGGCTCCATTTCTTTTCAGCCATTAAACTAATGTGCATCTTTTATTTGGAGATTGTAGTCTATTCACATTCTAGGTCGTTATTGATATATGTGGACTTAGTCCTGTCATTTTTTCCTCTATTTGTTTTGTAGTCTCTTGATTCTATTTATTTCCTTTTAGTTTCCAGGTGTAGTTTCCTTAAGTGCTTCCTGAAGGGCTGGCCTACTTTTGGTGAATTCTAGCCTTTGTTTTTCAGACAGAGAATTGAGGCTGAAGTAAAAAATCACAGGGGATTCTGATTCTGTCTGCAGGTCATTCTGGGTAGCTGTTCTTAGAGAATTTTCCCTCGGTTACTTAAAGAGCAATTACGTATTCCCAAATTACCCAGAGATAGTGACCAACCACTCTGAAAATCAGATAGATTTTAAAATTTTTATTTCATTCTTATTTATTCCTTTACATTTATTTTAATTTTATTGTTTTTTTGTTTGTTTGTTTTGGTAGAGGTTTTTGCCTTAGAGAGAGACAGAGACAGTGAGAGGGAAAGTGATGAATCACCCACAGTGTGGGGACGGCCACATCGCAATCCCGACTTCTTCTTTTTCTTCCTGGGATCTTGGGCATGCACACACACATGCCCAGAGTGAGTTTCATCATGTTGGAGTCCAACGATATAATTACTACTCCATCTGCTGGTCCCTTTTTTGTTTTTAGATTTTTTGTCATAAGGTACATGCACTCACTGGAGAGAGACAGAGAGAAGGAAAGTGAGAAAACACCTCCCTGGGGAATGGCCGCACAGCAATCCTTTCTCTTCCATTGTCCTCCTGGGATTTTGAGCATGCACACACATGTGCCCAGTGTGATTTTTAAACTACATGTCTGGGACTCAAAATGCAGTAAGCCATGTGGGAATTTAGTGCCTTGACCACCATGCCACCTGCTGGCTTCATATTTTTTATTTCCAACAAGAAGTTTACTTACTACTGGAGATGACTTGAAGAGAAAATTACATAGAATTCCTTTTCTCTTTTCTTTCCTTTCTTGTTTCTTTTTCAGTCATTCACACCTATTCTCCACTTCCTACATTTACTTTCATTTTCTTAAAGATAGCTTGCCTTGGGATCAGCAGATGGCATAGTGGTTGCATTGCTGGACTCCAACGTAGTCAACTGTGGTTTGAGTCCTGGACCCAGGCACATGTGTATGCCCATAATCCCAAGAGGAGAATGGAGGAGAAAGGATTGTGGTGTGACCTCTTGCTTTGTGTGTCTCTGTCTCTCCGGCGAGTGCACAGGCCTTATATCAGAAACTTTTCTTTAAAAAAGGGGAGGGAGACAGCTTGCCTTACATGTGACAACTACAAACAAAAAGTTACAAAATTGCCATTTGTCCAAGAATATAATGTTGTTTATTTGTTAAAACAATGAGTACAAAATAATTAACTAGAATATGAAAATAAGAACTCAGTATGCTACTAAGAAACAAAAGGATTTTTTTTCCTCTTTTCTTTGTTGGCCACAGTGTGCATTCACTCACTAGAGAGAAATAGAGAGAGAATGAGGGAGAGGGACAGAGAGTCAAAGGGAGAAAGATGCTTCCCAACAGGGAAGAACTCCTTATTTTTTATCTCACCTATCCTATCAGGATTGTGGACATGCTCACACATGTCCCTGGCATGTTTTCAAGCCACTAGGACTAGGATTTAAACCACACAGTCACCATGTGGTATCAGCTCCCTTAACCACCAGACCATGGGGCAGCCCTGAGAAGAGGATGTTTCTCAGAACCTCTTCTTATCCCTTCTCCTTTTGATGTCTGAGATTCTAACCACCCAGTCAACCATGTGGGGATCCAGTGCCTTAACTGCTACATCAACAACTGACCCAAGATTCAGAAAGCTTTAAAAAAGTAAATCTTGGGACCAGCAGTTAGCGTAATGGCTATGTCGCTGGACTCCCACGTAGTCGACCGCGGTTCGAGTCCCGGACCCGGCGGCTTAAACTCACGCTGGGCGCATGTGCGTGCATGCTCAAGATCCCGAGAGGAGAATGGAGGAGAAGGGATTGCGGCGTGGCCATCCCCCCTGGGGGGTGATTTCCTGCTTTCTATCTCTCTGTCTCTCTCTGTCTGTCTGGCGAGCGCACACGCCCTATAGCAAAAACCTCTCCAAAAAAAGAAAAAAAAAAAAAAAAAAAAAGTAAATCTTGGTGGAGTTGTGATTGAGATGCTAGACTCCCATGTGGCAACCCGCAGTTCAAATCCTAGACCTGGTGCCTTGAAACTCAGGCCAGGCACATGTGCATGTGTGGCCAAAAATCTCAAGAGAACAGTGGAGGAGAAGGTGTTGCAGCATGGCCATCCTCCCTTGGGATGATTTTTTTGTTATTGCGACAGCGCATTCATGACTCCCTAGGGGATGATTTCTCGCTTCTGTCTCTCTAGTGAACACATATCCCCTAAAGCAACGAATCTCTTTCTCTAAAAAAAAAAAAAAAAGAAAGAAAGATAAATTTCTTGGTGCTTCCCTCCCTGTTGATTCTGAAAAAAAAAGATAAATTTCTTGGTGCTTCCCTCCCTGTTGATTCTGACTCAGGGAATGAGAAGTGGGTATGAGTGTTATGTATATATACAGAGCTCAGGGCAGGCTCTCCGCTCTCTCAGTCTCATGTCCTATATTGTACACGTAATCTATGTCGTTAATGTTGAGCCTGTTGATTCTGACTCGGAATGAGAAGTGGGTATGAGTGTTACGTATATATACAGAGTTCAGGGCAGGCTTGCCGCTCTTTCAGTCTCATGTCCTATATTGTACACGTAATCTATGTCGTTAATGTTGAGCCAGTTTGGGAACCCTTTCTCTACTCTTTGAATATGCTATAGGTAACAGTTATTCTGCTTGTTTTTATCCTGGGAAATGTATTCATTCCCAATATAAAGAAAGAATACATTAGAACATCGTGATGATGCATGGATAATGCCATGTTCTCCGAGGCTGAGGCCATATAGGAAGGTCCCAGGTCCATGCATTGGAGGCTTCTCCACATGCTGGGCATGGTCGTGTGCTGATTTTGCCCACTGAGGCTGGGGCGGAGCATGGTGGGAAGACCCAATTAACAGTGCTTCTCTCTCTGTGTCTTCCTGTCTCATGGAAGAAGTAGCTAGATAGTCCAACATAAAAACTTACTCAATGACTTTGTTGACTCCTGGGGAGTTTACCAGGC
Organism: Tupaia tana; assembly: GCA_026018925.1. NCBI lineage: Eukaryota > Metazoa > Chordata > Mammalia > Scandentia > Tupaiidae > Tupaia > Tupaia tana. The sequence continues at coordinate 3,057,160 of JAKSZU010000024.1, forward strand.
ACCCAGGCCCTGTGAGAACAGCTTTTTGCTTCCCTTTGTATACACTGCTGAGTGGACTCACTATTTATGTGTTAAGGCTTGGGACAGGCACTTATATGAAGTTCAGGTCCTAGACTAGCTGTGAGAGGGTCACCGGCCTGCCACTGAGCAGGTCCTCCCACCCATCACCTAGTTGTCACCGTGGTGTGAATGGAGCGCCTCCTCACCCACTGGTTCGAAGGCCATGCCTGCCTGCCTCACTGACACAGGCAGGTTTTCTTGTGCTGGTGCATCGTGATACAGCAGAGGAGATGTGCTGTCACTCTCTTTGACAGTACGACCTTTGCTGTCAGGATGCTTTTGCCCACAGATAAAGCCGCGTACCCAGTAAGACTCACATTTCCTTCATTCTCTGAATCTGTTCCCCTCTGAACAGTCCACTCCATGCTGAAGTTCAGCAGACAGTGGCTGGAGGTCGTCTGGAAATGTGAATTAACAAAGACATCATGCACATGTTACAAAGACCTTTATACTAGAAAAAGTATCTACCGTTAGAATTACATCATTTTCTGTAACTATCAAAGGAGTCCAGGATTGCCGTGCAGGCCCAACTGGTGACATGGGCCATGTGCAGTGCTGCAGGGCTAGGGCTGGGGCCACAGGGGAGAGTTGGGTTTGCATCCTGGCTGGGCCTGGTGGCACGAGCCGTGTGAAGTGTTGTGGGGCTAGGGCCACAGGGGAGAGCAAGGTTTGCATCCCAGCTGGGCCTGAAACATGTCGACACGTGTCCTGATCCTTGTTGACCAGAAGGCTGGTGGAGATCAAAGCATGACAAGACCCCGTCATGGTGCCTGTTTCTGTCTGTCTGTCTGTCTCTCTCCCTCTAATAAAAGAAATACAATAAATAAACTTAAAAATATTTATTCTGTGACCAGCAGTTAGTGTAATGGCTATATCGCTGGACTCCAATGTAGTCGACTGCAATTTGAGTCTCAGACCCAGTGGCTTAAGCTCATGCAGGGTGTGCGTGCGTATGTGCCAAGCCACTGGTTCTAGTACTTGAACCACGTTTGAGTACATGGGAGTCCAGCGACATAGCAATTACGCCAACTGCTGGTCAGACAAGATTTTTTTTTTTTTTTTTTTTTTTTTTGTCACAGATCAAGTGCACTGGCCAGAGAGACAGAGAGAGGGAAAATGAGAAGTCAATAATTTGAGTCTTGGACTTGGTGGCTTAAATAAAAAGCTGGGTGTGAGTTCCTGCATGCATGCCCAAAATTCTGAGAGGAAAATGGAGATGAGATTGTGCAGTGGCCACAACTCCAGGAGGTAATTTCTCACTTTCTCTCTGTTGAGCACATGTTCTATGGCTTGAACACACTGGGGTATGTGATTGTGTGCCTAAAATCTTGATGAGATGCACACCCTTTGACAATGGAAAGATATTCAGTGGCAATCACAATGTCCAGGACAAGAACAATCTATTAACTCAGCGACAGGCCTCCATCCACTTCTGCGGCATTATAGTCAGGCATCATCACTAGAAGATTTGTATCTGCAATTTTTTCTCCACCCTAGAAAGTATCGGTAACCCCAAAAGGAATACAGGGAATCATCTTAGACATTTACAGAGTAGAGGGAGAGCTTTGAGTTATCTAACACATGAAGGTCTAGCTCAGATAAGACCACAGTACCTCTCATCTCTGCTAATGCTGCTACCAAGTGTTCTTACCATGGTCCACATGGTGCATAATTTTTTCGGTCGTTGTTGTTGTTGTTATTGGTTTTGTTATTTACAGTGGTCTCCATGTGTAATTGCTAGGTAGTATCTGGTATCCCTAAGAGCAAGAACACTTTGATGTGCCTCAGAGAAAATCCATTTATGAGCTTAACTTTGTTCAGGCCTGAGTTATGGCACTTTTTGCCGGAAGTTCAAGATTAATGAATAAACTGCAGGACACTCAGGGGATGGGGAGTTCAGCCACCTGTGCAGAGACTGCTCTGGAAAGTACGAAATGGAAATCTACATTTTGAAGAAAGCAGCAAACATGATGTGAAAGTGGCTAGATTCGTATGTTCATGCGAGGATGACCCATGAAGAAAATGGAGGGGACAGTTTATGAGAAAAGCCTAGGAACTCATGGTCATGTCCTCCGGGGCAAGGAGATGGGAGGCCCTCTGGGCTCGTGCTGGCTGGCTCACATGTCTCAAAGGTGATGTGGTTTGAAAACGTTCAGTTCCCAGGAGAGGCAGTCCCTGCAGGTCAGGAGGCTGCAGCTAAGTGTCTCACAGGTCGAGGGCGATGCAGAGGAGTTGGTATCGAGCCCTGGTGAGACTGGCTTGTTTACAAGGATGTTGCCAATAACTCAGAGAGCATTGAGGGGTTTGCTGGATGAGAATGTTGTGACCTGAGGTTCATCACAACCCCACCCTGTGATCACTCTAGAAGCTACTTAGGATCAAGGTCAGGATTCGAGGCAAGTTAATAGAATGTAACCACTGAAAATCACCAGAAAAGACTTCTATCTTAGTCTTTATTTGCACTGCTAACAGAAATATTTTTAAATTTTATTTATTCATCATTTATTTTAATTTATCAGAGAGAGAGAGTGGGAAAGTGAGAAAGCAAGCTACCAGATCTGGAGCTTGAATCACGGTTGGCCATGTGGGAGTGTTCAGCACCTTGACCACCATGCCACCTCCTAACAGAAATATTAGAAATTGGGTAATTTGCAAAGAAATATGATCGTGGTGGTTGGAACATGGCTAATGAAGCAGAGAGGTGGGTGGGTAACTAAGTCCTTGTCAGTGATATGTATCCTGTTTGCTAGCTTCCTGCAGACAGGAAGTGTGCATAGTCCACCTTTGTAAATCGACTGCAGGGAAACGTCACAAGCTGAATGGCAACTGTTCTGTGTCTGTCTTGTGGCTCTTCCAGTCTGCCACACCCAGGACCCCGACTATGTAACCCTTGCGACTTGGACCTGCAGGGCCCAGACTTGAGAGCATGAGCTCGCTGGGAGCACCCGCGTTCTAGACCTGAGTTCTCCTAGGCTGACTGGCCTTGTCTTCTCCTTGGCCTGGTTTTCCTGCAACATTTCTGGTTCCCTGACTAGGAAACCAACCATGCTGTTCCCTTGAGCTACCACTTGGTGGAAGGGGCCTGCATGAATGAAGGGGCCCCAGAATTGAATGAGGAGGTTACTCTGGTCTTTTTTTTACCCTGGTCTTCAGGGCATCAGGGACCCCCACAACCAGTCCCCATTGGACTCAACAGAGAACCAGACCAACTCAGGCTGAACACATCAAGTCAACTCACATGCCAAAACTTCCAGGTAAGGTAAAGTCACAGGACTCAGGAATCCAGTCAGGCCTGCTCCATTTGGTTGGAAGGGAGGACCTGATCCCCTCCCATGGTCTTCCATCTGAGCCACTAGTTCTGAGTTCTGGTTGCTGTATGGTCCTCTGCAGGGGCTGTTAGCTCATGTCACTGCACAGGTCCCCTTACCAGGGCTGTCAGTTTTGGACTCGCCCAAAGGGAGGAAGACACTGTGATAAACTGGAGTGCCTGTGTGAATGTGTGTGAGTTTCTGTGACCCCACAGACTGTGGGATCTGAGTGGGTCCACACTTGCATTTCTGTCACAAGGAAGGGAATTTCTCCACATGTCCAAGAGACCCCTGTGTCCTCGAGCTCTCAGCTTATCAGTTTCTTTCCCAATCTGTGCTCAAGGCCTGTCCCTTCCTTGGGGAAGGAAATTGGCTCTAATTAGAGTCCCCTCTTGTTCTGGTTATAAGAAACTCCAGGAAAGCGTTCTCTGGAGAATGTGATGTTAAAGTAACCCCAGGAAACTCAGTCTTATAATCCTAACATGTTAAAAGGATGGGGTCTTATAAGTAAAGTTTTCTGAGAATATAATCATTAACTAGGTAAAAATTTTCATTTTCCATGGAGAAACTGATTGGTTGCCTAACTGATAGTCTAATCATTTAACTGGGTATGAAAAGCTGATTGGTTTTTGATTGACAATCTAATCATTTAAGCCGATTAGTTTTCTAATCCAGAAAGTTGGTAGGGTCACAGTTACTATCAAGAGTTTAAAAGTAGTCTACCTAAAACCAAATTTTAAAAGCAATTTCTCTGTGGAACAACTTTTTATGTACCACCTAAGAAGCATCTTTTAAGTGTTTTATAATTGTTTTTTAACTTTATTTATTTGAATTTGACCAGAGCAGGACAGAGAGTGAGTGAGGGAGAGAGAAAGAGAGAAAGCAAGCTGCCAGGTCTGGTACTTGAACCATGGTTGGACATGTGTGAATCCAGCACCCTTAACCACCATGTCACCTGCCAGCCCCCCTAAGAAGCATCTTGCCACACCGTGACAGTAGCGATAAAAGGGGTGAAATGAAAGAGAACTATCTTGAAACATTTCTTTCCATCCCAAAATGGAGCTTTATATTGTGTTTGTTATAAGCCTAACTGTTCTCTTCCATTTGACTATAACTGCAAAGTGGAGCCTGCTTTGATATATGACGGCAGAACGATAGTGTGCTGTGACCCATCTGTGGACATTCCCTACGAACACACAAAACCTACATCTAGACAGTATCCTGTGTGCAATCATGGAGAAACACTTGATCAAGTGCTGAAATCCAGGTCAGAAGAGAGAAGTGAACACCTGAGCAAGGACATATGATAGAATGTTATATCAGGAACAGGCCAAGGAACGTGAAGCCAAAGTTGAAAGGGATAGGAAAGAAGTTTATTGAGAGGTGAAGTTCTGTCACAGTGACCAGACACTCAAGTAAGGGTCTGGTGCCCCTCAGCCAGGCAGTGGGGTTTTTATACAGGCAAGTAAACAAGTTTCATAAGGTACACCTAACAGAGGGTTTGCTAGGCACTCAACCACAATGGCAGGGTCATAAGTGCATGTACTTCAGAAGAATAACTTGTGCCTGGGAGGCGCCACCACATCTTTGTTTCTGTATGATTCTCATTGCTGGTTGCCTAGGCTGACATTAAGATGGCCGCCAATACATGGAGGAACAGTTGTCAAGATAGACTCAACATAGAAGAACTTAGCAAAATGTTCTTTACTACCAAGCACCACTGGTATCCTCATGGACAGTATCACAGACGTTGTTAGAAGATGGATCCTCCAAAAGACACAGATGACACCGAGGTTCTCGGAGGAATCAGAAATGTGGCTCACTTGTCCTTTATGAAAATCCCATGTAGTGTATTCACTAATAGGTTATGTAATAAAATAACAATAAAATTTCCTTTCATATATTGACAAAAGTAAATAAGTAAATTAACTGGTTTCCTGTCTAATCTAATTATTTAACTGGACACAAATTTCCACTATTTGTAGAGAAACTAATTGGCTTTCTAAACTACTGAACCAAATCAAATCAAAGGCAAGAAAAATGTTTGATAGGATTTGCATGCCGGGTAGCCTATACCAAAATTGTTACATTGTTAAAATCTGTATACAAAGGTGGAAATTCAATATTCAATTCAATATTAAGCATGTATGCAGGAGACCATTGCTGCCTGGTTCTTTTTGGAGTCTGTCTGTCTTTCAGAGAGATTTTTGCTACAGGGTACATGTGCTCACCAGAAAGCCAGAAAACAAGATATTAACCCTTAGGTCGGATGACCACACCACAATCCCTTGTCCTCCATTCTCCTCTCGGGATTTTAGTCATGAACGTACACGTGGCTGGCGTGCGTTTGAATCCGCCAGGTCCTGGAGTCGAACCATGGTCAACTACATGGGAATTCAGTGTGTAAGTAATGTAATCATTACACCATCTGCTGGTCTCCGAGTCTTTGTAATAAATCTCATTAAGTTAAACGCCTCAACTATGCGTATTTTTAGTCTTTCCCATTTCATCGGAATGAAAAGTAGTGGGTTGTTCTGTGCATTAGGAAATAAGTTCAATGATCTAAGTTTTGTAAATGTTTATAAGCTACTGATATATGCTAAAAGTTAACTTTGTTGGAAAAGGAAAAATCTGATTAACATAAATATACTGACTTCTGTTAATAAGCTTAGTAATTCCCCAGGAAATATCTGATTGCTCAGTGTGGGGGAGAAAAGATAAGCATGGGTCCTTAGTAGAAACCTCTTTGCAAAGGCTCTCCCATTGGAAATCCTCTCAGAAAAATCCTGTAACAACCCACGTACCTTACCCTCTAGCCAAAATGCTCCAGTTTCCCATCTGCAAGCTTGCTTTCCAAGCAGCAAAAGATCAATTTTGACAGGCCAGCTTTGTCACTGGTTTGAATGGGCCTCCCTCTGTATAGAGAAAAGAAAAACTGGGAAACCCTTTTTTAGGAACTCGGTAAGGTGGAAATATCAAGACACATGGTTGGATGAGTGAAGGCGGGAGCTGTTAGGATTCTGAAGACACTGGACGGTCTGCTACCCAGACTGCTCGCACTGACCTTTGCGCTTGTTGAAGGGTGGCGGGGAGACACCGGAGGTTGCCTTAATTTTTTTTTTTAGAGACAATTATTTTATTTACTTTTGTTCAGTGTCATTAATTAATTAATTAATTATTTTGAGGTTGACGAGACAGAGAGAGAGAGAGAGAGAGAGAGAGAGAGAGAGAGAAAGCAAGCACGCTGCCAAGTCCAGGATTCAGACCTCCTTCAGCCCTGTGGGGAAGTCCAGTCGCCTTCAGCACAACGCCACCTGCCTACCGAAGGCCGCTTTTACGTGGCTCGCCTCTCACCTATGGGGCGCCCAGTGCCCATGTGGCCCGCCTCCGTCTTTACCTACACAGCTCCAGCCCAGAAATGAAGCCTTGAGGACAACGGGCTTGCCTTCCAATTCCGGATGGTGGATTGAGACCGTCCCACATGTTGACGGAAAATAGACTTATAAATAAAAATGCGTGAATAAATATCTCAATAAATAAAAACGCTGGGGAAGAAGAACCCCTTTTCCCCTCCCCAGCTCGCCCCGCCCCGTCAGCCCGCCCACTCAGCTCTCCAAGTCCCCCTTTCTCCTCCCTCGCTGCCGTCGCCTGCGCTGGTCCTGGGGCGGCACCTAGCGGCCACTGTTTTAGGGACTGGCGGGCGGTGAGGGGCTGAGGTTCTGGTGGCCAGGAGGATGCCTGAGGAATGGCGGAGGGCGGCGAGACTTTGGGGGCCTAATCCGACCTTTTCCCACAGAGCCGCGCAGCACTGGGAGGCTCTCCACAGCCCCGTGGCGTGGCGTGGCGTGCCGTGGCGAGACGGAGCGGGCCTGCTGCCGCGGTGAGAGTTCTGTTCCCCTGTTTCCCCGGTGAAAAACTCCTTCCCTCCCTTCCCCCTCCCTTCTTCTGTCCTTGACAAAGGAGGTGCCACCCTGTCGGCGTCCGCCCCAGGGCTTGGGTCTGGCTGAATCACGATCAGGGGGCTGCTGATGAGGAAGAGAAAGAGGACAAGAAAGAGAAAGCCCTCCATCTTACCAGGACCTGGGAATTGGGAAGAATGAGGCAAAGGGATAGAGTAGAAATGGACACAGGCTGCCTGAGTCTAGGTAACCCAAGCAGCTTGCGCCGCCCAGATGAACTGGACGTCTTTATTTATAGAACAAGGAGACATTACATATGTATGTTTTACGACACTTCATACATTGGTTGCCAGGTTACAGATAATAAGAAGCAGTTAACAAATCTATGAGGGCTTGGTCACACCAGGCCAGGTGTATCCCTTGGTAATCCCATCAAGAGAAAATCTCATCTTCCTTTCTAATGCAGAGAACTAGCTGTAAGGTGTGGGGAAGGAGCTAAAGAACTTCTCCATAAGGAGTGCACCACCACACCCAGAGTAGGCTAAAGAACCTTTCAGATGCAGAGCAGGGATTGGACTTTACTAATTGGGGTCAAGATGTTTCTTGAAGTCCATCAGATGTGTCTGTTGGAACGCCCCTAGCAATTTCCACCCTTGCTCTGTCTGTAGCCAAGGTCAGGGAAAGACAAGTTACAAGGCTCTGCCAAACCCCAAAAGAGCATGTGGTGTTTGCTCAGAGCATGTCCCCACACCTCAGATTCCCTCTTAAACGTGTCCCCACACCACCCTAACCTGGGACTTCTGAACTTGTTTAATGGTGCTGTCGTTCTTTGCCCTAGGGTGGTATGTGTGCGTTTCGGGGACAGAGACATACACAGAGACAGGTCCCCCTGCCACTCAGCTGCCGGTCCCGGGGGAGGGCCACGCTTGCTGTAGTCCTTTCTCCTCTCCACCCCCGCACGCACACGGATTGGGTGTGTTCCTCAGGAGGCCTGGTACCGGACTCTAAGAGCATGGTCGGCCACGTGGGATCCACCCGCTTTCTCCAGCGATCCGGCTGCTGGCTCCTTAGCTGGCATTGTCCTAGCAGGGGGTTGTAAGAGCTCTGCACGCAGGCTCCGTGCACCCTACTGTCATGTTGGACTCGTCGTCCTTCACGGAAGGTCGCGCGCGTGGAGTCCGAAGTTGGTGAGGTGATAGAAAGCGAAGCTCTGGGAGCCCAACGCCGACCCTGCCCTGGGTGGGAAGGCAGGTAACCATTTGTTGGGCCTCCCTGTGAACTCCCTGAGTATTGGAGCTTGAAACGTAGGGTAGGATGCTGATGTTCTGAGAGACCCGGGTCACTGCTGCCCCACAGGGGGGAGGGGAGGCGGTTATGTGACAAGGTACAGCCTGGCCAGCCTTTGGCTTGAAGGTTAAGGGAGTTAGCTGGATTCCATATTGCGGATGGGGCAATTTGAGTCGTGGATCTGGTGGCCCGAAAAGCCCACTATTTTATTGTGTGTGCGTGCGCAATTGTGTGTGTTGTGTGTATGTGTGTGGGAGGGGAGGTTGTGTGTGTACATGTGAAGAGGAGAAAGGGTTGCAGCCTGAATAATTCTTGTAGGGGTGCTTTCTGCTTTTCCCTCTGTGTCTCTCTTTTCCTCACCTGCGAAGCACATGGGTTCCCTGTGACAGATTGGAGATTAATTTAAATGAAAAATATATATATATATGGAAGTGTGGAGGGAGGTATTGTCACTCTCAAAAGTGCAAGGTGAGCTAGGCCTGGCTACTTTCTTCCTGTGTGTTTCTATACTTAGTTCTGGGAGGTACAGAGAGAGAGGAAGGGAGGGAGGGAGGAAAAGAGAGAGAGAAATACTTCCCCTCAGCCAGCTGTGGGTCACAGGGCACTTGGCTTAAGAAGGAGTACTAACAGAAGCCTGGGGGTGGGTGGGAGTACCAGGAACTTTTCGTGGGCTCCAGTGGCAGAGCACCCCTCTTCCCCTTTCCCTTCCCCGGTGGTCCCTCTCTGGGGATCCGTAGTAATTCCCATTTCAAGATGGGGAAAAGGCTAAGGTGTGTTTCATGCTCCCTGAGCACTGACACCCCCTCACACACACCCTCTGCCCTATTACTTTTTTCTCTTTTTTCCCCTTGAGACCCTGCACTTGGCTCTCTATGCTCAGACCTAGTTGGCGGAAATATGGCCGTGGGTCAATACGGTACATGCTGAAAGAAAGAAAGAAACCCCAAGATCACATGGCACATGCCCTACCTCCGAAGGTGTACGAAGAAGCCTCCGGGGTGAACTGGGAACCTTCCCACATGGGCTCTGGTGGCAGAAGGTGGGTGCTTTACCGACAGTCTGCTAGAGGTTTTGTAGCATCGATGATGCAGATGCTCTGTCAAACCTGTGGACTGGGCTCTGCCATCCTGGCTGAGTGACACACAAACTAGGACAGGACTCCTAGGTTCAGAGGAGCCCACGCTTGAACAACAGAGACGGGGGGCGGGGGAGGGCGCCCGATGACGTTTCTGGTAGATGATGAGACGGGCTGTGCCCCGTGGGGGATCTGGCGCTGTGTAAACACTGTAGCCGGTGGTGATTGGACCTGATGAGAGACCTGCAGATAAATAAAAGACCTTGCAGTTTGGAAAAGAAAAAAAAAAGTAAATAAATGCACACATGCATACATGAATACGTACGTACGTACGTACGTAAGTAAATGAACAAGTTATCAAATACATAAATGAAATGTGGCCGTCGGTCAATACGGTACATGCTGAAAGAAAGAAAGAAAGAAAGAAAGAAAGAAAGAAAGAAAGAACAAACAACAAACAAACAAACGAACGAACAAAACCGAAACGAAAAGGAAAGGAAAGAAAGCGCCGAAACGGAAAGGAAAAAAAGCGCTGCGGCGTGCCCATCTCTTCCTCTCCTCCCCCCCCCCCCCCCCCAGCGCGCGCGCTCTCTGCCGGTCGTTTCCCGTGCTCTGAAGAGGTTAGGTTCTTTTTTTTTTTTTTTTTTTGGCCGAGGAGGGGAGGCGTCTGCTCGTTCCCGCGCGCGTGTGCGCCGCGTCCCGTCCCGTGGCGCTGCCGCCCGCCCGCCCCGGTGGCTGGAGACGGGGCCCGGAGGCAGGCCGCCGGTGCGCCGATGCGCCCGCCGGCAGAGCGACCTCGCCGGTCTGCGAGTCGGATCTGCGGCGGCGGCGGCGGCGGCGGCGCCGCTGACGTTTTGTGCCGGTTCTCGGGCGCCACCTGGCGGCCGCTTTTATATAGGTTGCTCGTTCGCCGGAGCTCCGGCGACGCCGGCAAGGGACGGGATGTGGCTGCGGTGTCCGGGGCGGAGCTCCGAGAGGCCCGCGGCGCTGGCGGGATGGCCCCGGGCACGGCCGAGACGTCTTCGGGGGACCTGCTCTAGGAGATTGAATCTGCAGGATGTTGTGAGCCGGGGTTGTCTCGGCGCCTGTGGGTCTGGGTCGGCCAGGCGGGTCGACCAGCAGCACGCCGGGGCCGTGCCGTGCCGTGCCGTGCCGTGCCGTGCCGTGCCGTGCGGTGCCGGAGCGGCACGGCAGACGAGAGAAGAAGGGTGTGTTGTGTGCCTTAGGTTGCCGCCCCCGATGTCTCCGGACCGGCTACGTGGGCGAGGAGGGCCCGGGGACGGGCACGTCGGGTGGCGCGGGATGCCGATGCCGTGCCGGGTGCCGGGTGGCCGGGTTGAGTTGGACTTCCTTCTCCCCCGGGTCACGCCGTGCGGACAATGGAGACTGCCGCCCGGGGAGCGCCGCGAGGTCGGGGCCGGGGCCGGTCTCGGCCGCCGTGCCCGCGGCTCCTCGTGGGTTTTCGTACGCTTTTTGTCTAAGAGGCGCCTGTTGGGAGTTTCATTTCCCTGTGTTGCCGTTTTACTATTACTGTGTTTTTCCCCCTGAAGTCCCGTCCCGGAGACGAGGACCGGCCGACGAGCGCGCGGGCGACCGAGGAGGTCGTATGCGGCCCGCGGGCCGTTCCGCGTAGCTCCCGGCCACCTCCGTCACACCCCAGTTCTTGGGGTCGACCAGATGGCCCCGCGGGCTCCGGGGTGCGTCCGCGGTGGGGCGATGT